>JAUZSV010447821.1:0-17204 GCA_034780495.1 Parotocinclus cesarpintoi | reverse complement strand
GTGTATGTATGTGTGTGTGTGTGTGTGTGTGTGTGTGTGTGTATATATATATATATATATAGATAGATAGATAGATAGATAGATAGACTAGTTATGAGATGAACTTGTGTATGGATATAACCTTTTGTATTACTGAGATGGCCACTGATTTAATGTCGATTGCGACGTTAAAGAAGCCAAATAAACAAACAAACCTAAATTTACTATTACTATTACAATTTAATTATTTTAATTAACTTCTAGGCCAAACAAATGGGACGGGTATCTTTTGGAGTCTTAGTCCTCCAAAGGTTTCTTCTTTCTACATTCAGGGAGTTTTTCCTTTCCACTGTCGCTCTAGGGATTGGCCTTTTAAAATAATAGAATATTGTAAAGCTGCTTTGAGACCATATACCATTGTAAAAAATGCTATAGAAATACATTTGACTTTGACTTTGTGTGCTTTATCTGATCACGGATGAAAGTACACTGTGGATTAGGTGGGGTGATCTGTTACACTGGCCTTTTCTCCACAGATAAACTCACCTGCCACTTTATTAGGTACACTTTGCAAATACTGGATTTGGACCCACTTTTGAATTCAGAACTGACTTAAATATTCATGTCACGTATTAACCAAGTAGCTGCAAACATTCCTGTGGTCCGTATTGGTTCGTATTGGCACAGTATAATCTCAGGTTTCATAAAGCCATTGTTGCCCAAAGAACTGCTGTATTTTCTCTTTTTCAAACCATTCTGTGTAAAATTCTGTGTAAACCCTAGCTGTATGTGATTAGTAGTCTGAAACACTCAGACCAGTCTGGTACCAACAAACATGCTGCGTTAAAAGTCACTTAAATCACTTTTCTTTCCTGTTCTGATGGTCGTTTTGAACTTCTACAGTTTGTCTTGACCATCATGTCATGAGTTCATATGATGGCTGGTTAGGTATTTAAGTAGAGTTATAAATAGAGAGGTATTTAAATAGTTATAAAGTCTGCTGTTGGCTGAAAGCTTTAACAAGCAAGGTGTACATAATAAAGTGGCATATTAACAAATGAATGAATGGGTTATTTGGTTCAGTCTGTTTCAGGGGGAGTACAGTCCATATTTCAGAGAAGAAGCCACATTAATTTGGCAAGTTTCTTTTTCTTACTATTTGTGTGCAATAACTCAGATGCCAGTTCAGTCTCATTGTAATAACTTATTGTGTTACACTGCTGTGTGCACATCAGTAGTCACTGTTACAATTGCATGTTTTGTGTCACTACAAGAAGGAATAGCTTAGGAAGTCAATACGTTTATATGTTTAATTGTGTGCATGCAGTACTGTGGGATTCTGTTGACACTTTATACATGTTCCACTGTTTTAGACCGACATGTCCCACAGGGTGCGTGCAAAGAGGACAGAGGGAGTCGACAAGAACGTCTGGTAAGCATTTTCTTACTACAGGTTTGCCAAATATGCCCAAAGTGATCAAAGTACACAAACTGGAACGTGCTTTGGTTTACTTTGGAGGTGCAGTCAACCCTAAAATAAGCTTTTCATTATTGAATATGAAAGTTGTTGCATAACCCTAAAGGTTGCCCAAAGACTGCACATGCATGTTTATATAAGATACATGCTCAGGGGGGCTTGGGTGGGGCAGAGGTGCTAGACCATACTTAATACTCAGTAGGGGTTTAACAATACACTCATGATACAGTTTGATTTACGAAACTAAGTAATGGTTAGATTTTTTTCACAATTGTTGTTTTTACTCTAGATATTTAAGTGTCAATAATGCACATTTTCTTTTATACGTTTTAAAACAAGCAAGTGTGTCCCTATAATTAAAAGAAGTTACTAGAAACAGGGGTTTAAAATTGTAAATAAAAAAAATACCCTGTTGGACCCTCAGCATATATTAATTAGCCGAGTGAAAACATTATTTTTTTCTGAATAATAACAATGCAACATAAAGTGTATATATATATGTATAGCAATGTGATTAAAATGGACCTTCATCCTGCATTTAAATGATTTAGGGTCTCACTGGGATCAAGATATGCCTGTGAAAATTATATCGACCTCTGGTGTTCAAAAATACAAGTACATTAGATGGTATAATAAACAAGATTGCATCATCCATACATCCCCCATGTCCCATTTTTTGCATCGCAATGCGTGGTGTCACAATGCATCGTTACACCCCAGTTGTTGCTGGGCTTGCCCGGGCACCGCCTGTATACATTTGGCCAAGAAAAAGGAAAGGCTTACATAGTTCTTATCATGCCACTTTCTCTGGTAATCTATTTATCTATGGGTGGCATGTTGCAGGCAGCGGTTAGCATGGTAGCCTAACAGCTCTGGTGTCCCTGGTTCAATCCTGATCTCAGCATCCTCCTGTGTATAGTTAGCATTTCCTACCTGTCAATGTATGCCGAGTACTCTTGTTTTCCTCCCACATTCCAAATACATGCAGGTTCGGTTAATTGGTGTTTCCAAAGTGCCCTTAGTGTATGAGTTTATGTTCCATTAACTTGACCAGGATTAAGCAGATAAGAAAATGAATTAACTAATAATGTTTATTTGTTGAGTCAGTTCAGGTCAATTAACATTTCTAATAGTTCAATTGTAAGCAACCGCGTATGTCTGTGTCTGTGTCTGTGTCTGTGTCTGTGTGTGTGTTTTCACACATGTGTAAGCCCACAACTTTGAATTGCATTATGCAGGTATAAAATTTATTTATGTTTATAAATGAATGAATTATTGAATGAATGAATTAATGTTTATCTGTTATTCTCACGTTTCTCATTTAGGGTTGAATTTACCCAACTAGCTGCTGAGTATAATGTAGTGAACCTGGGTCAGGGGTTTCCTGACTTCCCCCCTCCAAAATTCGTCATGGAGGCTTTCAGCAATGCCATCAATGGAGGAGCCAGAATGCACCAGTACACACGAGCTTTCGTAAGACCTCTAAGATTTCTTTTGTAAATTAAATTATTAAAATCTATTTTAACATTTTGAGTGGACTGTATTATCAATTCCCTCCCCAAACAATAATGGCAGTGCTCATGAATGCATTGTTGATTCTCTTCTTGTTCAAATTTCTATATGATACCTACATTATGATCTTCAGGGCCATCCACCTCTGGTCAAGATTCTTTCTAAGTTCTTTGGTAGGATTTTGGGCATAGAACTTGACCCCAACGAGGACATCCTGGTTACTGTAGGAGCTTATGAGGCCCTTTTCTGTTCGTTCCAAGCTCTGGTCGACGAAGGTGATGAAGTAAGTGATGTTCATCACTTGTTTTGAATATTTGTGATCTTAATACAATCAATCTTTACTGTCTGATCTGCCATTATCTGAATCTCCAGGTGTATTTGAACTATTTTAAGGAAAATAGGCTTACCTCTACCTACACTGTCCACTTGCTGATTGTTTAGTAGTTAGTTCATGAGGTAATTTTTAGTATATATTGTAGCATTATTGCAGTCCAAAGGAAACTGTAAAACAAAGTTTGTAGATATCTCAATATTCAAACAGGAACAATATATGGGTTTAACTCGAAGAAAATATTGGATATGGGCTCTTGCTATCCAAATATTCATTTACCAATCCTGTCCAGGAACAAGGTACATTTTGGTAACATAGTTTAACTGTTCAGGTTGTCCTGACTGGAGTATCGGTGTATTTTTGTATTTTTTTCTCTGTGCTGTTCTGCTCTGTGGTCCAGGTGATCATTGTGGAGCCTTTCTTTGATTGCTATGAGTCCATGACCCTAATGGCAGGAGGAACACCCGTGTACATCCCCCTCAAACCTGTAAGTGTTTACATCACAAAGAACTGAAAAGCGCCGTCATAATTTAGTGCCTATAGAAATTTCCTCTGAAATTGTCCTTGCTTTGTCTTACAGCCTGAAATCAAACCACATTACATTCTCCCAGCTTTATTTACATAGCTTTCCTCACACAATAGAGTAACTAGAAAGAGGGAAAAATGTAAAAAACTACACTGCGCGCAAAAATTAAGGCATATTTCATTATGAGATTTCTATTTCTTGTGAGCAGTATGAAACTGTTTTTTAAAAGTGGCCAGTCCTCTAAGTTTGTGGATGTATACTGGGGAATATTTGCTCATACTTCCTTGTAGAACTTGTACTTGCTTGCACTTCCTGGTTTCTTTTTCTTAACTTGTTTTGTTATCTTTTCGCAACTTTATCCCAGTCATCGTTTCATTTGAATTATTTGCATTACCATTAACAACTAGTAATGGAATCCTTAAGGAACAAGCACTGCTGGACATCAGGTGGTAGCTAATTTAGCATTGTGTGTGATCTGGAGGGTAATTGGTCGTACCTGAGCCAATTTTTAGTGGTTAAGCTAACGGGGCTTATCAGTTATCCTGACTACTTTCATTTTAATAATACCATGTAATATCCGTAATTACTAATTAATTTTAGTTACAGGAAACTACAGATTCTTTTTGTTTAAATTGTTTACATTTCTTCCGTCTGTTTCTAGTCATTTCTTTTAATTGCAAGGAAAAGGGTTTTGTTTAAAAACTGTATACAGAAAATGTATTGAAATTTGTAATTCATAAAATAAAAAAGGAATGTCTTATCTAATGTAAACTCGTTATTTGGGAGAAAATAATCGGACCATGAACTCGTGAGCGTAGTGTATAATTACACTCCTCATAATTATTACTTTCACAATTACATGTTTTTAGCAAACACTCTTATCCAGAGCGTCTTCAAATTAATACAGACTTACAATTCAAGCAATTGTGGGTTAAGAACCTTGCTCAAGGACCCAACTGTGGCAGAGGTGGGATTTGAACCCTGGAACTTCTGTAGTCCAGTACCCTCACTTTGATGTTAAGGCTCTTAAAGTATAGAAAGGTTGCATTAAACCTGACATAAGTTGAGACAGTAAAGTGCTGTATGTTATGACCATGCATTTCTTTATGATTTGCTGCTTTCTTCCCGTTAACAGAGAAAAGTCGAGGGTTCAGCTTTGTCCAGTGCTGATTGGGTGTTATGTCCCGAAGAGCTGGCTAGTAAATTTACCTCCCGCACAAAAGCTATCGTCCTTAACAATCCCAGCAATCCATTAGGCAAGGTGAGTCCCAGTTTGTTTTCACAGTCTATATTGAAAATTGATGAATGGAGTAGTTTATTGGATTTAAGACCAGACTTTTTTAATTGCTTGTTCGTCGGATGTCCCTACTTAAGAATCTACTGAGGAGGGAGGAAAAAAAATACAAATAAATCCTTATTTTTCAGCACTTTTCAATTTCTCTATGAGGACTATGTGGAATCAACACAAGGAAAGAGGAAGAAATAAAAATATTTTATTTATTTAAAAATAACATTCATTTAACCTACAATTAAATTAAAGTGAATCTGGAAAAAAATTACATGAACAGAAGAAAACCGTTGGCTCTCCACCGGAGGACGGGAAAAAGCTAAAAAAAAAATATATATATATTTAAATTTCAACCATTGGTGCTGCGGTGGATCCGAGAAATACCAAAAAAGAAAATATTTATTTTTTTGTATTCTTCAAATATGATCGTCGGCTGACAAGCAATAAAAAAAAGTCTGGCCTAAAATACAATGTAAGGAAGAAATGCACAATTCTTATTCCCTGTGCTGAGGTTCAACCTAAGATTTGCCAAGTTGTCAGGTTTTATTTTCTTCAGCAGTTGTCATAAAGGTAATAATTTGGTGTTTAATAAAATTCCTATCAGAATCAAAATGTTATATCTTAGGTGTTTCAAAGGGAAGAGTTGCAGATGATAGCAGACCTCTGTGTTAAACATGATGTTATCTGCATCAGTGATGAGGTTTACGAGTGGCTCACCTATGATGGAGTGAAACATATTAAAATTGGTAAGAATCAACAGTTCCTCTACATTTATAGTCAAAGTCAAGTTTATTTTCCTTATTTACATCACTCAGTACCGAGAACACGAGGGCGATGCATAGTGTACCTTACACATGCTTAAAATACTTCAATTAAAGCACAGTTTAAAAGTTATAAACATAGCCTGTTGGCTAAGTGGGTAGCACCACTGCCTCACAGTGAGAAGGTCCCGGGTTCGATTCCAGGGTGGAGCAGCCTGGATCCTTTCCATGTGGAGTCTGCATGTAACTCCAGGTACTCCGGTTTCCTCCCAGGCGTGTTAGGTTAATTGGTGTCTCTAAAGTGGCCCTTCGTGTGTGACTGTGTACATGACTGTTTGTGTGTGTGGGCGGGGGCACGTGCGCCCTAGGATGGATTGGCGCCCCATCTAGGGTTGTTCCTGCCCTTGCGCACTGAGGTTGCCGGGTGGGCACCAACTGGCCCTTTGCCCTGTGTGAATAAAGAGGAAGAGAATGAATGAATGAATTAATACTGTATTGAAAGTGAAGGAAAAGATTATTGTGCAACCATTGCTTTTTTACTTGCATACATCATGACTTTCTACCTCACACACTGTCAGATTCCTCATGAGAGTGTGGGACAGTAACATCAGGAAAAAAATCTAAATATCTTAGGTCGGGCCATCGTGAAACAGGGTGTACCTGTAAATAATGATAAAAAAAAAAATTCTAAAGTACATAACCCTAGCTATATAAGCAATAGAATTCAAAATGATTAGGAACAATTAATTCAGTACTAAAGGAGTGTTAAATGATACAAATAATTGTTAATGTATTCTGTGTTTACCCTGTAGCGAGTCTTCCTGGCATGTGGGAGCGCACAGTGACTGTTGGAAGTGGAGGCAAGAGCTTCAGTGCTACAGGATGGAAGGTAATTAGGGATGAACAGTAATGATTTGATGACTTGTGTTATGTGTACGATAAACAGTTACGTTTGTGCAACGTTACTGATGTTTGCAATCTTAATGTTTAATTAAAACGGATTGAAACCATGTATTAGAATTTCCATCCATTATCTTCTGCTTAATCCACACGGGGTTGCGGGCCAGCCGGTACCCACCCGGTAACTCTGGGCGCAAGGGCAGTAACAACCCTAGACGGGGCACCAATCAATCATAGGGCACACACACACACACAGTTACACACACACACAAACAGTCACACACTAAGGGATACTTTAAGAGACACCAAATAACCAAACACGCATGTCTTTGGATTGTGGGAGGAAACCGGAGTACCCGGAGTAAACCCAAGCAGACACGGGGAGGACATGCAGACTCCACACAGAAAGGACCCAGGTCTCTCCACCCTGGGATTGAACCCGGGACCTTCTTGCTGTGAAGCAGAGGTGCTATCCATCCGAACCACCGTGCCGCCCCAAGTTTATAATTATACTGTGAAATTTGACAGTAGAACAATAAAGTGTCCAAATTACTATCATAATTTTTTAGAATAGCATTGTGAACTTAATGGTCAAACTGGTAACGTTCACAGCAATTTACAGTTATACTTTAAAATCTCACATTAGATTTTTTTCCTGGAAAAGGCTTAAACTAAATCGCATTAAGATGGCTGAAAAGGAGAAAACTGTCAAAGACGTGTACGTTTCACATGAAGAATTAGTGAGATGTAGAACAATACTTATATGGCTTTCTCAAGCACTGAATATTTGAATGGCGAGACATTAAGATTAGCTTTACCGAACATAGTTCCATCTCGGCGCTGTTATATTTTGAACTTGATCTTAATCACTAAAGTTTTTTCCAGAGTCAGTGGACCAAATATAATGTCTGTTCAGATGCTTAAAATATATATTCACAATATTGATCAAATCAGATTTTTCTTGTGGAGATTCTTGCCTTAGCTGATTAGGCATCACTGACTTCTTCAGATATAATCAGGGTTTTTTTTGTTAAAAAATTGCAACACCAATAAGAAAAAGTGATGGAATTATTGACAGTACCGCTGTGTTCATGTCAATGCCATGTTAATGATATGCAACTAATAAGAAAAAGGAAACAAAAACATCTCAATAAAGGGGGAATCACACAATCATCCCACACAATTTGATCCCATTTTTGAGGTTTCATGTGGCTAAAATTGGACCATTATGCCCCTCCCACTTTCATTTGCCGTTCTTAATGACACCTGCCTGACTACTTACTCAATAACCGTCCTTCTTGGTGTTACAATTTAAATACTGACGAGTCTTAAGACAATAAATGATTGCGATTAATATTAATATCATAATAATCTTACCTGTGATTATCACTTTAGCTGGGCTGCTGAAAATCCGGCTCATCTTAAGTTTAAATAGTAGCTGGTTGTAATTGTATATAGATGGATTCTTGCTGATCTAAACTGGTCAGAAGCTGCTGGTTTGCAGCCTAAGGCCAGTTTGATTCAGCTTCAGATTTATTGGCATCCTTAATAAAGAGTTACATTTGTTATAAAATATGTCTTTGGGGTTAGGTATGTTAGCACTGAATATATGACGGATAAAAAGGACAAAAAACCTTTAAAACTCTTTTACAGAATACCCTATGTCATTAAGTCGCACACCTGCATTCAGTATTCTGCCTTTTTGTTTCATTCCTCAGTCTCACAATATTGTCTGGCGTGTCTGCAAGCCAGCAAGTGCCTTCATGCTAACAGCTGACAATCGCTTATTTTTGGCATCAGGTGGTGGATATCTACACTAAGAATAAATACACACAGAGGAATAGACGGGACTCACTATGCCCATCCACCATATTCACCTGGCCACCCTCTGACACAGGCCACTCTGGATAAGGGGGTTTATTTAAATGCTGTACAGGTAAATGTCTCTGTGGTGGCGAGTTAACATAGTAGATGGCTGAGTTGGCCAAGCACCCATTTGGAATCGCCCTAATCCTGAATTTGGAGACTGCATTCATTCACTTTTTTATCTGCTTGATCCTGAACTGGGTTGTGGGATAGGGGGTGCCTAGTCGGTGGCATAGGAAACAAGACATGAACACCCCTAGACAGGGTGCCAATCCATTGTAGGGTACATGCACTCACACACTGTTACACACACTATGGCCACTTTAGCACAACCAGTTAACCTTAACCATAACTGCTGGAGGAAACCAGAGTACCCTGAGTAAACCCACTTGGACACGAAAGCTCCACACAGAAAAGACCCAGAACGCCCTAACTGGGACTGAACCCAGGACCTTCTTAATGTGAGTGTACAGTGCTACCCACCGAGTCATTGCGCCACCCTGATTTGGAGACAGTGCTGCCATCTTCTGGAAATCTCTGTCATCCATTTTGCAATCTACGAGTTTGGACTTTTTATAGTCCTAGCTTGACAAAGGGTGCCAATAATTTTGGAGATACCTGTATGCTGGCCACAGATACAGACCATTTAAAGTATAACAACCATCAAAAAACAACACACCAGTAAACCAGTAAATCATCTAAACCAAATTGAGCTTTTAGTGGAATTATTCAGCAGCCCTTCTATATAACTTTAATTTTCATTTATATGAGTTTTACCTGAATTTCCGTTCTATGTCCTGTTTAATTACAACTGTAATGTGGGGGCACCCTGGTCAGGTCACATAAAAACCACAAACCAAGTCCAAACCAATTAGCACAGAGACTCTAGAACATGCCCCTGGTGAATTGTTAGGTAATCTAGTGCATTGTTGAACCACTCACATAAAACGAACAAAGATAAATAAACGTATGTCCGATGTCCAAACATTTCTTCATCGTTTTACTGTCAAAATCAATTACAGGCCAAACCAATTCTTCAGAAACATAAATCCACAGTCATCCATTTTATTTTCCCTCATTCTGAAAGTGCAATCTTGCCACCTTTGGTTTATTAATGAGCAACATGACCATTAAAAAACTGCATGTATAGAAGAGTTTGATCATTTTTCCATGGAATGATTACACAGTCGCTTCAACCTATACATCAGTTAGCTTTCACCATTTCGTACGTCACTGGCATTATGAGCTTCAGACTAGCCGTGGTAAAATAATCAATGGGCATTAAGCTTATAACCTAGTGCACTGAACTTCTTTTGTGTTTGCCATAACATAGCCAAAACACGTTGTAAGCTTTGCGTGACTGTACCACAGTTACAGATTTTTTTTTACTCTGGCCTGTAAGGTTAGTATTATTAGAACAATACTGAAAGCTAACAGAACTGTCACTGATCACACAGATTGAATATTTACCAGTGAAAGCACAGCATGCTTCGTTACACTCGTTCATTAAGCCACAAATGCTAGGTGAGAGACTGCAAAATCACCTCTTTAAGTATTTAGGGAACAGATGGAGAGCAGGTAAGCCTGTTAAAGACAAACTGAGGATGAGGATTTCAAAAACAAGAGTTAAAAAAAACAACTGTAGAGATTAGAACAGCAGCCCAATGTGGCCACAGCTGTAGCACATCCAGAGAGACGTAATATTAGGGATGGACCGTATGACTATATCATTACCATTAATAGCCTGCTTTCTGATAACAGCTGGAAAATTGTTTAATTTAGTTGTTCCTTGTGAAATATTTTATAACAGGGATATTTTTTAACCTAGTTGTTTCGAATGTGGAGGATGGTTTTTTTTTCTTGGGGTCTTGGTCCTACCCAGGGTTCTTCCTCATTAAATTTAAGGAGCTCTTCCTGGCCATTGTGTCCCAGATGTGCTCTTTTGGGGCCAAGATGTTTGTAAAACTACATTAAGACAATGTTCTGTTGTAAAAGCTCTACATAAATAAATCGGACTTGAGTTCACACTGGGGGCTGGATTTACAAAAACATAAGTCAGCGATGTTCGATCAAATTAGGAAATTTGGTTTTGAAATCACTGCTATTCTACCATATAAGCATTCAGAAAAAAACATCCTGCTGTCTGGTCTCCTGAGGAGTTTTTCCTTGCCACTGTCCCTGTCGCTGTTCTAGCTTTCTGTCCAGACTCTTTTACCACTTTGTAAAGCAGTTTGGTGATGACGCCTGTTAAAACTGCTCTCTAAATACAAATTGTGCTACAACCTGGTACTGTCACATCTCTGCGATGATACATAACATGATCTGTAATATCAGAGTGGCACATTTCATGTACTAATTGTAGTGATACCTGGTATCACAGAAAGCGTCATGAGATGATATTTCTGCCATAGTGTCCACCCCTAAGAATATGGCGTACGTTCTCTGACTATAGGAAATGGCAATCGATAGGACTGAGGTCCAGCTGCACCCTGATTGCAGTCACGAGGCCACTTGCGAAACCAGCTTCGAGTGACAGCCGGTAACAGTTGCGAGCCTCTTTCAATGTGCTTAATGCACCAGACACCTTACAAACCAATGGAACAAGCCTGACTAACTTTAGCCTGGGAAAGTGTGCAACAATGGCGTGGTTAAAGCATGATCCGGGGAACTGGAAGATTTCTGCCCATCATTTATAGAGGATTCCTGCTTGTTGTCAGCCAAGACACCCAGTTTAGCCAGAGAGTTGGAGCGCTTCAGCTTGGACGCCGTTGTGAGTCCGGCCAGACGCGCTTGTGGCTCGATCCTCTGCCGCCCACCCACACTCTCACTGCTGGAGCTGCGCGTCAGACCCCAAAGCTGTGGGAAAGATGCAGGAGCAAGGCTAGAAAAGTGTGAGGATGCATTGGGGGTGACACTCGAGTCAACCTCCATGTCCTCCCCGGAAATCTCTTCCACATTCGCATCCGTCTGTCCTGGCTTATTGTGCAGGTGGGCCTCCTGGGTGAGCTCCGCCATAGGCCTCTCACTCTGCAGGCTTAGATTCAGGAGGCTGAGCTCCGCCATGGGCCCCGTGGACTGTACCACCTTTGGGCCTTCCTCGTCTTCCTCCTCCATCTCCTGCAGATCGTCCTTGTCCTTTGGGCCCAGCGTTGACAGAAAGTTCTTGGGAAGCTCTTCGCAGCTCATGGGTGAGGTCAGGC
This sequence comes from Parotocinclus cesarpintoi, assembly GCA_034780495.1. Classification (NCBI taxonomy): domain Eukaryota; kingdom Metazoa; phylum Chordata; class Actinopteri; order Siluriformes; family Loricariidae; genus Parotocinclus; species Parotocinclus cesarpintoi. The sequence continues at coordinate 5,364 of JAUZSV010447821.1, read as the reverse complement.
GCTGGCGGTAAGGGCCCAGGCTGACCGTGGGCAGGGCAGGTGTGGTGAAAACACGGCAGTAGCAGCGAGAGCACCGGCAGCGGTTACTGCACGACTGGCGCTGAGAGGCAGGATGGTTCTGGATGGAGACGCCAGCATGGCGCTGCAGGTTAAGGCGGTGAGCGCGGCGGCCGCTCGGCAGACGCACGCACGACTTATAAGAGGGCTTCAGTTTGTGAGGCTTTCCGCTGCTAGCACTGTCCTGAACAGATGAACACACACGGGGGAGGAAGAACGGATGGGTTACGGGTTCTGATCACACAGCTGCTCAGAAACTACTGAGAAATCAGAACTGTCTGCAAAACATAGACCATATATCAAATACAAATAGCAGAGCTCAGTACGATTGCTTACAGTGACTGTAAATGGAGAAGAGCATCTCATAGGTCATGAAGTCAATTCAATGTAGCTGTAGCAGTACAAGCACCAAAAAGTCAATTTTAGTAGATCTTAGTAGACCTGGTTACTGCTACAAGTCTTCAATAAGATCCTACAAAAAAGGTCTGTTCCTGGTCTTCCAGTCTGTGTAACATGACACAGATTCCAGAGTGAGCCTTGTAACCAATCCTTCAGTCACTAGACCCTTGTACCCCTATCCTCACACTAGATCCTCCTGGTCTATTCATAACTGGCAGCTTCGTCAAAAGTGGTATAAGAACCAGAAAGGCTCGGGTGGTAGAGGCACTGGTTCTTCATGCTGAGTCTCACTGGTTCGTTTCTGCCAAGAGGAGAGCTGTTGGTTATGGAGTTGTGGACTATGGTAGCCATGCAGACTTTGGTAGTCTAGTGTTTGAGGTACTGAACTATGGACCAGAAGAGTTAAGGGGTAAAGAAGCTCTTATGGGAGCCAATTAAGGCACGATGACCTCTCAGAAACCACTTCGAACCAGGGTAGCTCAGCATCATGAACCAGAACTTTACCACAATTCAATACTAATAATTTCACTTATATCAATTTAAGCAATTAATACAATTCATAATGATAAATAATGTCTGTTTCACACAGAAGTTCAACTTTATACAGTAGTTCAACAGGATTTGTGTTGAAACCCTATTCTGAGTTTGTAACATGAAGGTCATGGTTACATGGGCTCTGGATAGGTGGACAGATGGATGTTTTTCAGAACCCCATAACCTTCCCAGGCTAAGTAGGTTCAAAATGGCAGCATTTCACTACGACTAAAAATCCAGGAAAACCAGCAGACAGTGAAGTGAAGATAATGATTTAACTCATTCCAATCTTATTAAAGTGAGTAGTAGCTTCTATGGCTTGGCGTTTACAGGCAGGTCAGCATGAAGGTGGCTAGAAAAGACCCCACCTCAGCATTCCACATACCGAAAAACAGACTTAAACTGAACTGATTCATTATCTATATTTTTAAACCTAATATTCGTTGAGCGGCACATCTTCCTAACTGAAAACAGAACCGATTTAAATGTGTTTTTGAAAAAATGGATCTAGACATTTTTGTTAGAGAATTCATACAGGATCAAAAGCACTACCTGCACTTTCACAAGACTTCACACTCACGTCAAAGCCGGTCGGACAGCTGCGCTTGGCGGCGAGCCGGTTGCTGTTGTTGGCGTTCTCGTTGCCATAGCGGTTGGTGTTGGCAAGCGCGGCCATCTCGGCTTCTTCCTTCTGCGCCTCCTCTTCATCCTCTTCTTCCACGGTGCTAAACTCCAGACGCAGACGCATGTCCTCCAGCGTCTGCGCAGCAGTCCCCTCTGTGGGAGGAACCAGCTGCGCAGTGGGAAGGTTGTTATCATCCAGCAGGGCGTCGCGCTCCACGTCCTCGATCTCGATGAAGACGCGCTCGGTGGGCAGGAGAGGTGGGCAGCGGACCGGCGTGGAAGGCTCGCTGTCCAGGGCCGCATCAGAAAGACGACGGAAGTAGTAGTTGTAGTTGAGGTGGTGTGACGGCTCGTCCCAGCAGCAGGGCGACGCGCTGGCATCGCGAGCCCACGGACACAGCTCCGGTTCCGGCAGCAGACCCAAGGCATCGGGAGACCGGGCCCCACTGGCCCCCTGGAGACCTTCACTATCACCTCCTGGCTGCCAGTCTGTGTGTCTTGACTCACAGCTAAAAACAAAAGTAAGTAAGCATTTATTTCTAAATCACATTTTACCCCACAGTGCTATACACAATATAAAACAACATCTAAACTACAAAATATACAAAAAAGAATACAACAATGATTAATTTACTAAGCCAAACCACCCCCCACCAATTAAGAGCAGTGAGCAGTAAACGAGTTACAGACTCGTTAATGATTTACGCGTCCTAATAATAGCAATAGACTGCAGTATATATTTAGTGCTATTAGGTAATTTATTTTTACAAATTACTATTAATTTCTAATATATAAATTTTTTTTTTTCCCAGATCATTTATAGCAGGTTTAAATACTACCTCACACTCATGCCATAAGTCTTTTTAGTACATAAGTATTGCATCCCAGTTACAGAGATTCTTGGTTCGATTCCCAGACCAGCCACTGCCTAAATCATGTTTGCATGTTCTCCCATGGCTGCATGACCTGACATGTGTTAGGTCAACTCTGAAGTGTCCGAGTGTGAGTAAGCGTGTGCATGCGCTCTGCTACGGATTGGCAACTTTTCCATGTTTAGCTCCTATCTTGCACCCCTGTGCTGCCAGTAACGCTGTGTAACATTATTAGAACAATTAGAATTGTTATAGAATCATGTATATTTACTGTATGTTATTAGAATAAGCCTTTGCTCTGGGACTGAGAGCATTTAATCCTGACCCTAACCCTTAGCCCTAAGCCCCCCTCCCCACTGTGACAGACGCCCCTGGTATGCACGGTGTATTGAATACGTTAAGCTTTCTGATATCATGGTTTCCATGACGCCGAGAACAACAATTCTTCAAGCATTCTGCTGTTTCGCTTTTTCTCACCTTGCATCTAAAATGCTCTCGTACTCAACCAGCTGCTTCATGAAGGTAGCGTTGGGTTGTGCGATGCTTCTCCTCAGTTTAACATAATGACAGCCCTTCTGCAGAGACCAACCATACTCCTTCATAGCATAAGCGATGACGGTGGAAGCTGAGCGACTCGCTCCCATCTTACAGTGCACCAGGCACTTAGATCCAGTCTTTCTGTTACAGGGGTTATAAGGAATTGAGAATGATCAAAAAAATGAACTACAGTAAAGAGCGTGAGACAATGAATAAAGAGCTAAAATAGAAACAGATATTAATTTTAATTCTAGTATTAATTCCAAAGTGATATAAGAATAGTAAAAAACAACATAGCAGGCACTCAAGGTGATTGAATACGCTTGCCACTATGGCAGAAACCCAGGCTTGAGTCCTGGGTTGGGATGGGCGTCACATTCACCCATGTTTGGCAGATAGCCACCAATACACAGCATTCCAATTACACCTGTGCCCTCTAGAAATAGGCACTGGAACCGTTGACTCGTTGCCGCTTGCCAGGTTGGCCGTCACACAGGTACAATTTGGCTGCCTTTGAAGGTGTGGGTCAGGGAATCGTCCCCCTGGTACTGCAACAGCAATGCCTACCCAAGCCCTGCAATGGGTTGGTGCGCCATTCAGATGGAGGCTTCAGACAGCACTTTAACTGTGGCACCGCCATCCCATTATAACACAAACTAAATACAGAATATGGCGCCCGTAGCCTGGTTCTGGACGCACTTTGCTCTCAGTATGAAGTTGTAGGTTTCATTCCAGTGAGTCAGCAGATCCACAGCATCGTCCTCATCGACACGTGCGTTGTGATAGCAAAACATTTCTGGGAAAAAGTTGTCCGTTTCCCGCGTGATGTTAAGGATGTAGCCAATCCTGGATCAAGCAGAGACAAGGTTTTATTTAGACTAGCCTGAAATAAAAGTATACACACACACACACACACACACACACACTGCCCTGTATTATATACACTGCATGTATTACATAAAACTGACCCGCACTCCCTGAGCTCCTCCAGGTTGGAGGCGTTCCACTGCGAGCCCTGGAATAAGGAAAAAATTGTTGGTTTCAAGTAATCATTTCCAGAACAGATGCAGTTTAAGGAGAGTGTGTGAGCAGCGAGACGTATTATTCTTAAATATACAGTACTGTGCAAAAGTCTTAGGCCACCATTAAATTTCTTGTTTGGGCAATGATATAATAATGACATATCACATATTGTCAATGACTGGAGTAGTAATAATTACAATAATTGTAATCGTAGATTGTTTACTACATTAAATTCCTTTCCTCTGATTATTATTCCAGTCTTGGTGAGCTTATATTTTAGGCTTTTTACCCTGTTAACCTTGATCATCCTGATCAAGCTTCTTTGGACTGTAGAACAACTTGGCCTCCCAATGAAGCTGCCAGATGCTGTTGCTCAAGTGCAATGGGAGAACACACTAAATGCTTGCCACTGTAGCCTGTTGATTTTTTACTTACTGCACACAAGTGTCCTATATTTTCTGGTTGTATTCTAAAAAAGATTTCGAAGAAACTAAAATAAAGGTGTATTAAATCTTACGGTGGCCAAAGACTTTTGCACAGTAAAGCACTTTCACTGTACTCTAACCTGTTAATGTATTTTCAAAATTAGGATACAGCATCACCCACCATAACAAATTATGTAAAAAATACATAACAAATAAATGTGATCATGATTCTTCTAGTAAGCATCAATAAATGAAAAACGCTCTATGAAAGCCAGCATTCTACCAAGTAAAGGTAGTCATAGATCATCGTGGCCTTGTCCATCTCCCCGAGGATAAGCAGCATCTCGTTGTCGATAAACTCCTTGTACTCCCGCAGATTCCAGCTCATGTGCTGCTCCAGTTCGTTTCGGATCTGATGAGAGATTTATTGGATTTTAGGGATTTGATCATTCGAGCATTGCTGTAGAAAAGCATTGTCCACCAAGCAGGAGCTACAGCTTAATTACCTTGTTTAAGCAATTGACCTAGACTTACAAACGAATAGACACAAGCACTACAGAGAAAGTTTAAATATGACCCATATGCCATCTACAGTGCATCCGGAAAGTATTCACAGCGCTTCACTTTTGCCACATTTTGTTACGTAACAGCCGTATTCCAAATTGTATTACATTTCAAAATTCTACACAAAATACCCCATTATGACCATGTGAAAAAAGGTTTATTGAGAGTTCTGAAATTGTTTTTAAAATAAAAAAACTAAGAAATCACATTTACATAAGTATTCACAGCCTTTGCCATGAAGCTCAAAATTTTGCTCAGGTGCATCCTATTTCCACTGATCATCCTTGAGATGTTTCTACAGCTTAAATGGAGTCCACCTGTGGTAAATC
>JAUZSV010447820.1:0-25079 GCA_034780495.1 Parotocinclus cesarpintoi | reverse complement strand
AATTATACCAATGTCATCCATGCCCAGGTGTCAAAGACTAACTGATGCTGCACTCTGGCATGGCATTTCTGTCTGTGACTCTGCATCTATTAAGAGTCTCTATTCAGTATTATACAACATACAATGATTAAATATAAGGAAATGAAATCAGTTTGAGAATGTGTCAGAACTTTATGCAGATGGTATACACTTGGAAACATGCTTTTTGTCCCATAAAAAGTTATTTTCAACAAACACATGGTAGCATAAATTCCCAGGAACAAAATTATATATGCTGCTTAAATCATGCTCTAAGATGCTCAGAAATCCTCTTAGTATCAATCAGCTGTGAGTCAGACCATCACCATCCCCTTAAACAGACCTTCCAAATGTAAAAATACGAATGACCTACTTATATTTTTATCAAAAATTCCGTGTTGATGGGAAAAGCTGATTTGAACTCAATGCAAAATTAACTATTAGAATCATCATCTTTAGTTAATGTGGCAAGAAAATATTTTACTGCAACCCAAAGCTGTGTCGTTAACCTACCCAGTATCCCAGTAAACTATAGATGACTTCACTTTTTTCTTTGTGTTTTGATCCAATGGATTATTTTCAAACACCACAATGAATTCTCAACAAAACACACAAAGCACAGAGGGAAGGCCAAACATAAAAAGAAGCATCTTTGTTGCTGGGAAGGGAAGTGATAGTCTAAAACCCCTGTGTCTCTAAAACTGCTGGCTCCTCGACTCTGAGCCTTCTCTCGGCATGAGTGCAAAAGACACGGGGAACAAAAAGTGGGGTAAACAATCGCCTCTCTGTCTGTTCCAATCCTTTTATTTTTTTCCTTCTTCTCTCTTTCCCCACTGGTGTAGTGACCTCTAAATAACTGTGGCCGCATAGTATCTTGTTTTTAAAGCACTCAGGGGAAAGAGGGGAAGAGGCAGGACCTGACTCGCTCCTTCACAGAAGGGACATCTGGGCAGGCTCATCATGGACAAGAATGTGCCTCTCACCACGAAGAAGCAAAAAGTGTAGCCTTCCCTAAGCTTGGAGAGCTCCTACAGTTCCCTTCCTCTGGGACACGATCTGTAGGTCTCGCTCTTCCCTTGAGTGAAGGTCAGGCCTTGGGAGGTGGAAGGCGGCTGAAGTGTTGCTCAATTAGCACTTCTAGCTCAGAGATAAATGAGGGGTATGGGAAACGATGTAGCTGAGGCTGTAGAAGGTACCTCTGTGCAATAAATCACCTAGGCTTACTGCTCGCTGACCACCCGCATTAAAAACCAATCAGGAAAATTACGAGTGAATTTCCTGGTACCTAAACGCACATCCCTAAGAAATCATTACTCATAGCTATGTTCTTGGGCCTCCTAATAATAAAATAGTTTCCTGTTATTTTACTGTACCAGAATGTTACTGCATTATCTTCAATAGTTTTGTATTTAACAAAGAAATGAATGAGTCTATTAATTAATTAGAGAAATTAGTCTATTTTCACAACAGGAATAAGTGTATTATGACCTGGCCTGTGGTATTCGCACACAGTGTCTCTGCTGAGAACTGCTCTCTATGACATTAGGTCTTTACTACAACCCCAATTCCAATGAAGTTGGGACGTTGTGTGAAACATAATTAAAAACAGATGACTATGGAGATGATTTGCAAATCCTTTTCAAGCAATATTCAAATGAATATGCTACAATATATTTAAGACAATATATATTAAGACAATATATTTAATGTTTAAACTGATAAACTTTATTGATTTTAGGTTTTTGTTTGCAAATATGCACTTCTTTTGAATTTGATGCCTAGAACACGTTTCAAAAAAGTTGGGGCAGGGGCAACAAAAGATTGGGAAGGTTAAGGAACACTCATAGAACATCTGTTTGGAACATTTCACAGGTAAACAGGTAAGGTGTCATGACTGGGTATAAAGTGAGCATTCAAGGCTCAGTCGTTCACAAGCAAGAATGGGGTCATGTTTAAAACTTTGCAAACAACTGTGTGAGCAAATAGTCCAACAGTTTAAGAACAACGTTTGTCATGCAATTGCAGGGAATTTAAGTATTTCATCATCTACAGTCCATGATATTAAGATTCAGAGAATCTGGAGAAATCTCTGAAAGTAAACGGCGAATCCAAAAACTAACATTGAATGCCCATGACCTTCAATCCCTCAGGTGACACTGCATTAAAAACCGACATCATTCTGTACTTTATATTACCACATGGGCTCAGGAACACTTCAGAAAACCATTATCAGTGAACGCAGTTCATCGCATACAAATGCATTTTAAAACTCTGCCATGCACAGCGAAAGCCATATATCAACAACAACCAGAAACACCGCCGGATTCTCTAGGCCTGAGCTCATCTGAGATGGACTGATGCAAAGTGGAAAAGTGTCCTGTGATCTGACGAGTAAACATTTCAAATTGTTTTTAGAAATCATGAACATCTAGGTTGTTATCAGCCAAAAAAGTTCAAAAGCCAACATCTCTGATGTTATGGTGGTGTGTTAGTGCCCATGCTAAAAGGTACATACAGGTTTTGGAGCAACATGTGCTCTCATCCAAGCAACGACTTATCAGGGACATCCCTGCTTATTTCAGCAAGACAATCCCAAGCAACATTAGTAAATCAGTCAGGAAAAAGAAATCTGTTAAATGTTGTAATTGGTTAAAATGTAACATGACAGTAATGACAGAAGACTTTTACATGTCCTTAATATCCATGTGAAACTTACTATTTGTTTATAAACAGAATGTGAGATTAAACAGAACAAAGGGCACAGTAGTGAGTACAGAGTTGAGCCTCTGGATGTAGTGAACTGACACTTACCTGGAAGCTGTGTTTGCCGTGATCTTTAAACTTCCAGGATTACGTATAAGCTTGTCCAAAATGCTTACAATTTGCTCAAACTTGGGCCGGTTGTTTCTCTCCTTTTGCCAACAGTCCAGCATTAGCTGGTATAGAGCTGCAGGGCAGTCCATTGGTGGAGGAAGACGGTAGCCCTCATCCACTGCTTTGATAACCTGTAGTTCATAACATTCATGGTAACGATTAATGTCATGCTCAGATATTTAAAGTGTTTTTTCTGAGGAGAAGCACTACTATAGTTGAAGTACTTTCTTGACAGTTTCTTGGGACAAATATCTACATGGCCAGCATATTATGATTTAAGAACTAAATGACAGCAATACAAATTCACTTTTATGAGCACAACATTGACTGATAGTTGGATCTACTAAGTAGACATTTTGTTACTTTCCTCACTTACTCAGTTCTATTGTACGAGGAACACATATTTCCACACTGCTATTCTTGTGAGGTGATCTTGCAGACGTATAATCGGTAAGTCCAAAGTTCTAAAAGGTACGACACTACAGACAGTGATATTCAAAGTACTAATACTGATTTATTATGTTCATATTTATGCCTGGTGTTACTGTCCCTCTTTTGTCTATGCTAGCTAGTGACTGTCTCTGCTGAACCACCTGTCCCTTCATGCCTTTCCCACAGCAGGAGAACGTTCTGTCTTTCTGACATTGCTCTACTTACATCCTGATTGGACATCTCCCAATAAGGCCGTTCTCCATAAGACAGGACTTCCCATAGTACAATGCCATAGCTCCACACATCGCTGGCTGAAGTGAACTTGCGGTAGGCAATGGCCTCTGGTGCTGTCCACCTGATTGGGATCTTACCACCCTGAGGAATATTGCACAAAAACAAAGTGTAATTGGCATTTCAATTACTTAATTGTTTTGCCAAATGTATGCATCTACAGTAACTGGTTAAATGATTAGTATTACACAACCAGTGCTAATAAAGCATTATTCCACATTACACATGACACTTGATATGCAGTCAAATATTTTAAGCATGCCAGAGCATTTCTGAAAAAGGAGCCACATCAAGTTCCTTTGCTTGTAATTAATAAAACTACATCATGCACTTGATCTATCATTTGCACATTGAGCCGAACCTGGACATAGAGTGACGGCACTGGACAGAGACCTTTAATTGAACCGATTCTTGGGCTACTCTCATCAGCTTTACTGTGTTTACCCAGCTTACCCAGGCTGCTGGAGTTTGACTATGCTCATCCCTCATCGTTACAGCAGGGGTGGAAAAAAGTGGGTGATGCTGGAGCCAAGGCCAACTGCCTATGTAGCCAAGTATCACAGTTCTTGCCCTGCTTCCTTTAAACACATGGCCCTCAAAAAATAAACTCACTAGTGTGCACGTCTCCCCAGTGAATGTATGCAAACAGGTCCAGCTCTATAAGTACCAAGATTACCACTAATGAGTGTAAAATCTGACATGGTTTCCTTCTGCTGTCTTCTAGGTTTAATAGAAATGAAAGGTAGAAGTGGTCAGAATTTTTAACATTTGAAAATCCCAAAAGCCAAGCAGTGAGGCAACCCATTAGGCCTGATTTCACTTATAAAACATGCAATCAGCCCCTTGTCCTTAACAAATGGTGTATTCCAGTAAACTGTGAAGTAACTTTATTTATTTTCACAAGACAACGATGTGCAAACAATACATAAAAGCATCATAGAAACCGCTGAAAACATGGGTAGAATTCTACCATGTGTACACATGTGCCTAATGCCACTAATACTGATGACTTGATACTTTTGGTTGCCAAAAATGCATTGATAGAAAGTATTACAAGCAACACAGAAATTCTGAAAGATGAAATTTCAGATTCAGAATTTTATTTAAATTGAATTAAAATGTTGGTCATTAAAAGGATGTTAAATGGCATATACCCGTGCATGTACAGCCACTGACTGATTTTATTTAAACAGAGGCTGGCCGAGAAAAGAACTTAAAAGTCTCATTGTTACTAGACTCAAAACACAAATCTAAAAATGTTATTCACAATGAAAGAATTATTAACTGCTATTTTAAGTTACAATACATACATGGCTGCAGCAATAGAATAAATGTCAGGCACTTTTTATTCGATTTTTTTTTAAAACAAACTACCACTCACTCTGGTTGTGTAGGCAGCCTCAGGATCATCCTCAAGCACCCTGGACAGGCCAAAATCAGACACTTTGCACACCAGGTTGCTGTTGACGAGGATATTTCGGGCAGCCAGGTCTCTGTGCACATAGCCCATGTCAGAAAGATATTTCATACCCGACGCAATTCCACGCAGCATACCGACCAGCTGAATCACTGTGAACTGAGCATCATGTTTCTGTTACAAAGAGAGAGATAGAGCGAGAGAGAGAGATAGAGCGAGAGATGATAAGTCGCCAATAATACAACGATAGACAGGAAGCGAGTGTAAAAGAAAGGGTAATATGATCTGGCTAGCTGTAAACCTTTTCAAAAATACTGTTTATACTAAATTTTCCATTGACTTCCTTGAGCTGGCAGATAATGCAATAAATAAATTATATGCCATACAAAAAGTCAAAATACAAAAAGGCTAATAATCAAAACAAAAAGGAATCCGGTTTAATACATGACAGTAAGACATTATAATTTGATAAAATTAATAAAAAGTAAACAACACATAAGAAAGCGCATTTGTGTTTTTTTCTGAAGTGCACTGGCAGTGTGCTGCTGTTTACATTGGCATGTGTGAAAAGAGCTTATGCAGAAAGGTATGCTCAGTGCTTAGAGATAAACACCATAGAGGAAACTCTTCAGCACATGTGGGAAGACCGGCCGGATGAATAAGCTGGCATTGATTTGTCAGCAAGCCCTAGAGAAAGAGCTTTCTTTACTAAAAACAGGCAAACTATCATCAACAGATGGCAACTGTGAGTGTGCCTCTTTTTCTGTTTTTCCTTTACTTTCTTTCATCCTCTCGCTCTTTTACCTCCTGCATTTATGTCTTTCCTTCAATGTGAATAAGAGAAACTGGGGGCGGCGTTTATTCGCTGCATACAAAATTAGGTTGGATGAAAATAAACCCGGGACCACCTGGAACCTACTGGAGTGCGGACCGGTTCAAAGGCTTGCTTAATAATAGTGACATGAGCACCGATGAGGAAAGGCATTCAGTGTAGGATGACGTTTTCTTTGATAGAGTGCAGGCCATGCTGAAATGCACAGGAAATTGCAGTAGAACACTGCAACTGTTTTTTCCTTTTTTGGGACTGAGATGCTGTGCAGGCACATATGGAATACAGTTCAAATTGGTCTTGGAAAACCCAGGCGGTCAGTGCTCACAATGTTTTAACGCTATGCTAATTTCAGTCAACCAGAGCCTGTATTTAACCAGAAGTGTGGTGCATAACGTCAGTGCTCCCGTTGCCAAAACTCTGCAGCGCAAATGGACAAGGTTAAGCATACCACTAAAGCAAAACTTGATTTATTATTTTGTTTTAGTGAATGCAATGTTCTATGACTAGGTAAAAATCTGCACTGTATGCATCACACTCCAGTGAACAGCTTGTCCTTTAACATGTAAAATATTTAGCACTGCTTTTGTGGTTAAAACTGGCTGATAGAAAGGCTGAAAAGTTTTAGCAATGCCAGGACTGGACTGTGATTTCCAAAGGTAAAGCTGACCCATTTATGAGCTTATTAGTGCTTGCACTTGCACTATTTAAAAGGGTCACCTCTCTGTTTGCTTGTTTATTTTCACAGTGCTTACAAAAGGGGAAGTCATTTGAAGGACAGAGCACGCCTGGTCTGTTTAATTGGCATGTATGAGCTGGCCAGCAGAAGGCCAGTCCCCTTGCAAGCATTGTTTGAGATTCAACATTTCAAATCCATGCCCCTAACTGTTTCTTTTCTCAAGTAGAAGCCTAGTTTGTTCATTGTGAAAGAATGAAGCCATTGTGCAGATCATGTAAAGAACTGACACTTAAAAGCTTTTGGAACATCAGACTCTTAAAGATGGCTTCAATTCAACTGTTTAAAATAAGACATAATGGCTTATCATTTTGCATAGAAATCAACACAAAAGACAGATGTCCTACAATCAGCTCTCTGCACAACAAACAGAGTCAGAGTGCATGTGGCAGAGTGTAATTTGGGTCTCTTAGTAAAAGTGATAGTAAAATGTTCTTAGCAATGGAGAAAATTTAGAGCTCGATGTAATACTCCGTAGAGATGTAGCAAAACTGGGGAGTAGCGAGTGTGCAGGAAAGGAAGACAGGTATTTAAATCAGTTTAAGATGAAACCTCAGTGCCATTTCCATGATCATACATAATGGAGGTTCATTATCCGCTCTGTGTGTCATACTCACTCGCAGGAAGCTGTCCAAAGAGCCATTTTCCATGTACTCTGTCACTATCATCACTGGCTTACCTAGAAAGAGACAGAGTGTAATATAGTTATGATTAGAAAGAGCTAAGGTTCTGCACTCTGCTGATATACAGTATATGTAGATTTTGGAAACTAACACACCATTTTGTGGCATTCGAAAAACAAAAATGAGCCACATTTAATTACATATCCTGCAGTCATTATGCAGCAACACCATTATTTCTAGAATGAAAACTTTCAGTTAAGATGAAATTTACGGCTTTCAGCGGGACTACATATGGCTATTATAAAAAGCCAAGTTTTTACAGCTGAATTTTTTACGGGTTGGAAAAACAAACGGAGCGGCTAGGGCCTCCAACTGGACTAGCTGTACGGCTTTCATCACATCTGAGATATCGTCTGCGCTCCCCAGACAATAGCAATGCCCAAACTACTTGGGTGCACTTCTTCACATGACACTCCCCGACACGCTGGTGTCAGTCTGCAGCCTTGGGTTCAAAAGCACTTCCTGTAGGATAAAAAGAAGCTGTGGCTGAATTTAGAGGGCCCACAAGGTCAGCTGTCAGTATATGACAGCTTTATTTGTCCCTCTTGCTGGTCATAAATTATAGCTTTTACCAACTGCACCTTATTTCAGCCCTTGGAAGGGTCAGGTATAAAGAAGTTCTTAAATCAGCCATAGCCAGGTGAAGAGATCAGTTCCTAAAGTTTTGTATTACTTTTATCTATGTCCTTTTCCACATATGTGCATACCAGTGACCTGAGCACCGGATAACAGTACACTACGAAAAATAAACGTTTATAAAAGAAGCAAGTAGGACCAATGCTGAAATCTGAATTTATGAAAGCTATGATAATACATCAATAGTCCAACGTATAAAATGCTGCCTGCCACTTTCTCAGAACATAAAGGAAATTCTTGATCCCTGCATACAGGGACACAAATAAACATGCTTTAACATTTTAATTAACAATGAGGAAGAGGTCATGTTCTGCTTGATTTTATGCTTTCTGGTAATATTAACAACACAACTAGCAACAATAACAGAACCTCTTCAACCAGACCTTACCATGGTTTCATAATCAGAAGTACAATATCCCTGTCCCTGAGAAACACCAACTGCAGTTCCATAAATATTTTGCCTAATGGTAGCCAAAGGCACAAGGTTAAATGGGGTGTGAAAACTCTGGGTTATTAAGAATTAACAGGACTGAGTTAATAAATCATGTCACATCACAGGCCATGGAGTCATCTGCCAGCCTCCCCCAGCAACCACTGCCAAATTTCTGCTTTCACACACATGCACAAACAACCCACTAGCTATCTGTCTCATTCTCTCGCTATTTCACGCAAATACACAAACGGGCACATATTTAATCCCTGTAACAGTAAACATTGAGTCATTTTAAAAGCCTATTATTTACAGTCAAAAGCATAATACTGAAAGCTTTGTATGATTAATTACACCTTAGTCTATGAGAAAAAACTGAATCCTTTCTAAATACTATTTGAGGCAGAAAAGAACTGTTTAACTAATCCATTCTGACAAGAAACAATTTGTACATATTTTGATTTTGCACTAGATTCTAGCAGCAACAACAAAAAAAATCCCAACATTACTGTGCAACAAAGGGGTTTAAAATATCCTCTGTCTTAAGTTTTCTGAAGGTCATACAATTGATTAATTAAGACTGTGTTATACAAAATGTCCGATGTCGTTTTCTAATGATTTAGAACTTCATTTACAAAGCAGAGCAATTCAAGGTTAGCATGAAGTATAATTGAAAAGAAGAATTTAGTCATTTTTATGTTCTGTCTGACTCTGTTATAGGCCTAATTTGTAAAAACAGACAGGCTAGGGAGCCTTTTAATATTACTGACGCAGGGTCTAATCAAGGTAAATCACGCACAATGACCTTCCAAAATATAAGAGGTAAACACTTTTTTCATGTTTTTTAACCACTCAGTAATGAGGCTGCAGTTTCTATCCCAGAGGAACACAAAACACTGGTGTAAGCATGTCCTGGCCTATCACACTGGCGGCAAGGGTTGCTGTTGCTGCACCAGGCGAAGATCCACGGATCAGCCTCCACCCTCTCCTCCCTCAGACACTGTCAACCTTGCCTGCATGTGATGTGTTACCCAACTGGAAGGAACAACTGGGGCTCAAACTGTGTCTCTGCTTTTGTGACTAGCATTGTAAACTGCTGCAACACCCAAGCGTCCTGTATGTCATTTGAAAAACTAGTATAAAAACATAACAAAAAGATCATTCCAAGTAAGACACTTAGAGGAAAATAGCACAACCCCTCAGGTCCTTCACTTACTGCTAAATTGTTTACTAACTTCAATTCAAGAACTTGTAATCGCTGGCTAAGTTTTCAAAAGGAGATAAAATTATAAAGAAATTCATCATTTAAAAGTTATTTCTAAGTTATTTCAAGACTAGTATAGCTATATGAAATAAAATGTGGAGAAGCTGATCAAACAAAGCTTCTACGTGAATGCTAGCACAGACTGGAACCCAGAAACAGCATGCTACATCCACATTTCCTAATCCAGAGTAATATCACTGTTTCCATGTTGTGCAAAAGTACCCTCCAAACAAAACAAAATATAAAAAATATATTAAATATATAAAGTTGCTAATTTAATGATAAAATGGCTTGGAGAAAGTTTCAGGCCATCAAGTCAGTGTAAATATAAAAAAAACATATATTGTGCTGTATATTCATCAGATGAACTATGTTGAAAGGTACTTACTCCGCGTTACCACTCCTTCCAGTCTGATGATATTGGGATGATCAAATTGTCCCATAATGCTGGCTTCACTCAGGAAATCTCGTCTCTGTGTCTCTGTATATCCTGCTTTTAGTGTCTTAATGGCAACACAAATTTCTTTTTTAGAAGGCAATTTTAGACGACCACTGCAGACCTCTCCAAATTCACCTGCAAACAAATCAAAGTTATCTAAATTAACATAAATTAATGTTCTGTTGATTTGAATGTTTATTAAGGTATATTAACTTATTTAATAACTAATCTACTTTATAAGTAAGCCACTTAAATCAAAAAGGTTTAATGATATAAACCAAGGCATAAATCTGGATAGTATTATGAGTATTGTGACCGATAATCAGTGACTTACTGTTGATCTGCATCAAAGTAGGATTTCATCTTACTTTTATAGTCAAAAGGTAATTACAGTAATTATAGTTAGCTAAAAGTAATTACTTTGGTAATTATATATGTGTCGTAATGAAACTGTAATAGCAAATGTCCCAGATGTTGTATTGTATACAATTCCTGCCCCAAAATGTGGGGTTCATGCTAAATTTGGCAGTAAATGCAAATATAGTGGTACTTGATGTAACAATTAATTCTGAATTATACTAGCAAATTCTAAAATTCTAAAGAACATCTGTCTTTGAACTGAATCTCAAGTAAATGTGGGTCAAGCATCAAGACAACAAACTTAGGAACAAAAGTTGTTCTAAATGGAATATTTCGAAATGGCTTAGTCCTGGCTCAGCAAGCAGTTAAAGTGATGAAAACCACTCCATCCCAGGCTGAAGCTGTTGCTTTAAACATTTCTTCAAATTGATGTGTAGCACTGTTCAGATGTTACTGAAAACATCAGTCACTGCTTTAAGTCGGTCACTTCAGATATCAAAAGCAAGAGTTTGCACACTTTTGCCACTTTTAGTTACACAATAAAGCATGTAAGTTGCCATATCTGGAAGAAATAAGGGGTGAATGCAGAGAGACGATACAAAGATGGTTTCTTCAATAACCAAAGCTGAGGTACAAAAGTAAAAAAAAGTAAATAAAAAAACAAAAAACCTAACAAACAAACAAAAAACAGAGCAGTAGTACATCCAGACAGAATGTAAAAAATGCAAGGCAAAAAGTCCAAAAACAAAGCTGGGTTCATTTACAGGAATAATAAGTCAATAATGCAATGTTCAGAATCAAAGTCATGCTAGAGTGCAGGTTTGGTGAAACATCGCAATGAGTGTGTGAGAGAATGAAATTGAAAAAAAAATCTGATGGGGAACTGGTGTGTGTGATCAGTAATTGGACTAGCTATAATGAGCGAAAGAGTGAGTTTTGTATGAATGAAGCATGCTGAAAAATGGAGTCCGAAAGTGACAGGGTAACGACATAAGTAAACCTCTAAATAAAAGTGCTAAATAAGAGCCGTCACATGTCACCACCTACTACCTAGCTACCTACCATCTTAAAATGCTGAATATATTGTCCAGTAAAGCGTCAACATTTATGGTCATATGTCCTAGGTGTAGGCTGATGTCATGGCTTTAGAGACAGTAAGCCTACAGGATAGTGTCCCATTCCATGCACTGGGTTTGTATCTATAAATCAAGAGGCATTAACTTGATATGTGCTCTAGTGTTTAAGACATCAGGAACATGAAGTGCCTGTGAGAGAGCAAGCTTAAGGGGAAGAAAAATAATATCACTGCTGGAAGTCTGTGCCGCTTGCACACACTCTTGAGCTCCATCAGCAGGTACTCTATTAAAGTGATTCAGGGGATAAATATGACCACAGGGAGGGATGTTCACCCAATCTCACAGCTCACTCAAAAGCACACACTTCACGCTGAGGTATTAAATGATTCTCATTTAAATTACCTGCCATGTCTTTTACAAACGATTTCTTTGATTTTACATGTATGGCTGCAAGTCAGCTTTTGAGTAAAAAGTCTGCATACCTGCACCCACTACCTTGTCGATGTCAATGCAGGATGAATCCAGCTCTTTGGCAAATTCATGCACTGCCTGACTTGGGTCTTCATAGGTGTGAGGATCCACATATGTTCTGACACCAGGCAGCCGCACTGAAAAGAGGAGTTGCAGGAAACTGATTATAACTTCTATAATGGTGATCAAATAGTAACATGGGTTAAAAACTGAAAAAAACTATACATATTTTATTAACCTGATTGGTGATTGCCATAAAAAGCTACATTACTGTGCAAAAGTTAGATATAATATTACATATTAGACATAATGCTTATATATAGTATTTTCTTAGTCCCTTTATTAGAAATACAACCAGTAAGTACAGGAAATGTATATGCAGTACTAAAAACTGAAAATAAAAACTGCTTCCATAGACTATATTATTGTATAATGTACAATTGAGTATTCAGTGTGACCTCCTCCCCTTACTCTTGAGCAATAGCTGCATCTGGCAGCTACATGGGAATGCCAAGTTGGCTCTTTCACAGTCTGTAGGAACCTTGACCAGGAATGGTGTTTTTGAAATTGTTGTAGCCAAGACGTTACTCGAAAGATTGACATAGTAAAAAGACTAAGATGCTTGAGCTCACTAAGATTGGAATGATGATCAGTGAAAAATGTATTATAGTGCGAAGAAGTCCGAGATGTTTGGGTGCAATAGTTGACAACATGTTATATGATACAATTATACCATTGCTAAAACAACAAATGTAAATTAAATAGTCATTGAATTCACAAGTCCAGAATGACATACTTACAGTGACCATTGCCAAAGTGAAGTCTCTTCTTGTCTGGATGTTTGGATTTCCGATAGCCACAACACCTGTCAATCAAAGTGTTGTCAATATTTAACATCAATACATTTAGCTGAGCTTTTATCTACTCTACACCATGCTGCAAGAAATCCAATGACTGTACACACACAATTCTGAGCCAGGATAACCTTGATTTGTTTTGCTATGAGGACTGTATTTGATAGCTTATAATAAGCCATATATTTACCCAGTGCCATGTGCCAATATCTGATCTGACACTAGTTCTCACAGTGACTTTTACATTAAGTAAAGAAAGGGGCAGATAAAATAATACAGCTTTTGCCAAATAAATCATCCAGAACTATATATAGGCAGTTGACATGCAAAGACAAGCACCCCTTCATCCAGTAGATATGGGGTGGGTGTGGTGAAGAGGGGGCCTTAGGGATAAGACATATACAGCATAATGGAGACATGACAGGTTCTAGAAGGCCACTATGAAATATCTGAGATATCTTAGTGACAGACCAACCTGCCAATCACAACGTAGAGAATCACAGTGAGGAGAATGATGGCCACAGCAGAAGCAATGGCTATTAGGACCACCTGGCTGTTCTCACTAGAGATTGAAAATGCTAGAAGAGAAAAACAAACAGCAAAATATATATTAAATATAATTAACAATAGCGAAATACAGTTGTTACAATTACAATAATTTACATTTTTTGAGTTCACGTTCAAGAACATTTAATAAACTATTACACGACACTACGTGCAATGAGTGGGCATCGCAGTCGACATACAATTCAACTGGTCTATCCCTGACCCTGAAGAATTCTGAAACTCTGTAGTCTCTCACAAGGTGGAACATCCAGAAACGTACATCCAGAGCATAAGTTGACTTACGGTGCCAGGGAGGAGATATTCGGGATGCCAGGTAGCGAAGAAATGCAGCTAGATTACTGACAGACCTCCCCTCACCAGAGGTGGAATATAATGTAGGGAAGCTCAGCTGTTTTATTTCCAATTCCACCTCTAGTGAGGTGAGTTCTTTCAGTTACGGTGTTTCAGCAACCTGACACACAGACTTTCTGTCGGTTACCTGACATGCTGTTAAGTCTGCATTTCTCCTGGCTTCATCAGAAGCTATAATACATTAGCTCTCCTTGGGATGACAATGTGTTTATAAGCACTTAATAATCTGGTCATAAAATTAGATTTTTGTCAGTAATTTGATCAATGAGTCTACATGCACTTCAAGTAATCAGACGGGATATAAACTCTGGGTTTACATGACTCTGATTATCATTTTTCAACCAGTCAATTAACTAATACAAATATGCAATGTAAAATTTAATATGAAATAATATTTGTTTTTAAATTTTCTCCTGTATAGTGTGTTTCAGAGTCTGGTAATGATAGATCCTGTAAGAATCAAAAAGAAAAATCTTTAGAATAAGTTGACATGACGTCCGAATTGTTTATTGCGTGCGTAAACGAGCTGACTGAGAACTAAAATCAGGTAACTAGTTTAAATGCCATGAGAAATCCACTTACTATTAAACAATCTAGCTCTCTCTGTATCAGATTTCTCGATTTGAGTATGATATTTACATGACAACTAGGATAGTGAGATGCAAAAATGACTATGGTTGTATATATAATATTAAGTGCATGTAAACACACTTAATAATCAAGGGTGCTCCAACTTTTTTGTATCTGTACTATGACCTTCCTTTGCCACCTAGTACCTTTTTTCGACAGAACCCATATTCTGCCCAATTATATTGCAAATGCTTAATGTGTGTTCAAATGAGTCTGTGATTAAATGACAGCCTTGTGTTGTATTGAACTAGACTTCGTTGAAGTCCAGGCTTGACAAGAACAACATTTTTTCACAGTGAGACATAGATATATATGCCATGACCAACATGTATAAGAAGTCTTCCTGATTAGGAAAAAAGAATGATATTGTATCATTGCTTGCTTAATGCCAGTTTAGTTAGCACTCTGTCCACTGCTAAATAAAGTGTAACAGAAGCTAGTCATCATCATTTATCAGTTCATTCAACTGCTCCTTTGAAATTATGATCATTTGACATAATTACCACATTATATCGACTAAAATGATGTAATAATATCTTTAAGTAAGCCATGACTCTTACAAAACCTCCAGACTGTGAACTAATGCGCAATAAGGCTCTGGTGACTGATTTTCTAAATCCCAAAGGTACAGCACATTCTGCTCAGATTAACAGATGAATAATGGGATCTATCATCTCAGGGGAACAATGTCATCATTTTACATTTCACATTTGCTATGCATGTGGAGTTTTGGAGGCACTGGCAGTTTAGTAACCTGGAGAGATGAAAGGCCCTGCTGCTTACACTATATAATTTTGTTCCCAGCCTGTGCATTGATTTCCTATAAATGTTTCATCAGTAGGACGGGTGTAGAAAAAGAGGCGTTTCTGCTTTGAAAAGAGGGTATACATTGTATCAAAACGCACATGCTGTATGCGCCGGTCACTAATGGCATCACGGCCTAGATTGTTGTATAACAATACAGACATAAAGAAAATACAAAATTGAACTACTTAATTTCAGTTCCAAAAAGAGCACCAGCAAAAAGCAATAATACAACAGTACAATAGTAATTAATAATATTGATTTAGCAGGGGGAATAATGCTATGCGAGCTTTGTTTTAATTGTTCAGTATTAAGATGATGTCTGCTTACAGTCCGGGCTGGTCTCAAACTCAAACTTGCGACTGCTGCTGCCGTAACCTGCTGCGGTACGGGCTCTAATCTGCAGCAGGTATCTGGTATCTGGTTTCAGTCCACTCAGAGTCACATTTGTGCCCTTGGATCTCAGGACAGTGTAGCTGGTCTCTTGTTCCTCCTTCAGAAAACAATGGAAAGACAAGAGTAAAGTGAGAGACATGCTAATGTAATAGAGATAGCGATGCAGACAGTTGAGATGAGCAACTTGAAGTAGTTCAGTCCTAATTGGAGCAGACTGTCTCCATACAGAGTCACTTCCCAGCAGACTATTTGTGGACTTGTTAGGAGCTAAGTCAGTCATGTTGAGTTACTTTTTGGCCTCAGAAATGTGTGTTAATAATCAGGTAAGTTCCACTCTGCTGCATACAAAACTCAAATTGATAAATTGCCATATTTATTTTTATTACTTTTGTAAACATCTCTAAGGTGCAATGATCGTCTCTACCAGACTGAAAAAACTGTGATAGATTTATGGGATGGCTTTACTTTCAACCTATTGTTTCCAGATGTGCCTGTAATGGGGTATAGTGAGATCAGTTGAATGAACATTGGTTGGAGTTTCAAACCATTAAACCATTCTTCATACCAAAGAGGTATTTCCAGATAATGGCAGGATCAGTCTAAATGTTGTGGTTTTCTTTTTCACCCATTAGCTTTATGGTATAATGCCAATTTAGAAGTAAATTAAACGGAATATTAGATACATATTTATTATAGATCACACTATTGAATATTAATTTGTTTTCGAGAAATTAGCAGTAACAAGACATCTGAAGAATATTTCTTAATTTAGGCACGCTGTACACTGTGATATAAAATTTGATGCTAAGACAGAATAACTAATACAAGATAATCTACTACAATAGTTAAATGTTACAAAGTAAAATAATTACATAATACAAGGAACAGCATTGTGACATCCTTGACTTTATATGTATTATATGCCTGATTATGCAACATACATGCATATTTTATTCTTGTTTGAATGCATCAGTGAAGCAGTTGTATGCAGTATTATTTAGCCTTCAAAAGTCTTCAGCCTATATCAAATATCATAACCTGTGGTTTGACTTCATCCCCATTGCTTTCTCTTAACAAGGAAATAAAATAAAAAAACACATCTCAGGCTTTCATATAGAAAACATGTCACTCCAAACCTGCAAATGGAGTGCATCAGATTTAATGATTCAGCAAGCACTTTAAAATAAACTCAGTCTTGATGTCTGGGAAAACGAACCCAATACCCTGCACCATATCATATGTGTCTTCGTTTAAGTCATAAATCTTTTCACAGGTTGTCACTGTTCACTGCTCGTGACACCATGTGATCCCCTGCAAATCACACACAGGTGTGTCCAACCCATTTCTGCTGGAACTATTCTTACCACATTTTTCAGTTGTTCATCAGTCACCTACTGACACTGGAGTTTGATAAGGCATGCAATTGTTTCTTTTCAGTGTGCAGGCTATTGTTGAACTTGAAATATGCTTGTCACGTTCTGCTCTGACAATCTAATCATCTGGAGATTCTGCCTAAAATTTCACTGAATAAGAAATCTGTATAAAAACTAAAAATGTTTTCTATAAATATTCTGTCCCCACAAGTTTTATAAAATAAACAAATGGAAAAATATAAACCAACAAGTGTATATTCTCACTACTTCTGCTTTTAGTTAGAGTATTAAAATGTCCATCAATTTGTATTTTGTTTAATTGCTCATCTTAACTGGATCAGGGCAATTACCTAAATAAGGTAAATGTTTTTTTAGGGAGGCATTGCATGACTATTCACACAGGACTTATTTAATGTACTTAATGAAGACATACTGCTCACAAAAATCAGGGGATATTTCAAAATGAGATTTCCCTTGATTTTTGTGAGCAGCATATTTAGAATAGTTTGCTTAGTTTTATTGTATGCATGTATAGTCTAAACATTAAGTCGTTTCAAACTAGACTCATTGATGCTATTCCTATTCTGGACCTCTTTTGTGAAGGTAGTTCTGGGAAGTCTTGGCGTTAGTGAGAGTCTGTGAGACATGGAAACGGATTTAGGGGCCTCTCTCAGTGGGTGTGTTTGTATACTTCTTGCGAGGGTCAGTGGCACTCTTGTTATCCTCTGCCAGCCTGGATCAAGGGTATTATAGGTCCGATGAGGGGTATACTTGGCTTTTCCACATGGCAGACCCAGCTGTGTAGGATTTGGGGAAGTCAAGTCACACTTTTGGAAGCCTTGCTACAGAGGCATGTGTAATTAAGAAAAATACAATAGAATTTATTGTGAAGGAAGATACTGTGCCACCCAGGGTCAAACAGGCAGATTCCAGAGTGTAGAAGTGCCAGTGAAACTACCCTAGGATGAGCTGGCCTTAGTTTCTAATAAGGAGATTATGCCCAACCCAGAGCATTTCACAGGCTATGATTTGGAGTCTGATTTAGTGATCATACTAAAAGAGATTTCACAAAAGCCCTCTAAACAAAACAGAATGGTTCGTTACATTGCCCCAGCTCTCCTTTTTGGCAGTAGATTGACCTGTGTCTATATGACCATACGTGAAATATTGTGTGACTGTTAAACTGAGGGGGTACAAATACAACTAGATAATCAGTGATCCAGTTAATTCATAGACAGTAAAGGTCTACCATTTTTACAGTGTTTAGGGGAATTTTACCAAGCAGGTAAAATATTTTAAATTAAGTAGCTATTTCCTAATACTTGTACAAAGACTGTTTGTGATACATACCTGCCTTATAAAACAATCTATAAAAACACTATACAGTCACACAAGCAAAAATTGTTATGTTGGTATTTTCTCCTAATAATGTTATAAAAAATAAATCTACAAGGGGTCACTGTTATTGAGAAAATTTGCCATGAAAGCCAAAAAGGGTCACTTTTAATATTTCTATTTTCCACTATTTTCCACTACTGGGCTATTACACTACAAACACTATCACATATTGTTAATCTATTACTATTACTATTGTATATTATTACACACTGACTTAACATTCTAGGTTTTTAAAGATATTAATAAACTAACTCCACATATTGCAACACTTGATAGAAAATTTGTTAGCGTTTTGTCAAGAGCTGGAGATGGTATGAAACTGGACATGGAACTCTCGTAATACTCTATGCAGAAAAAAATCCTGTTTAAGCTAAATACCTATATATTCTATCTATATCTATATCTATGTATTGTTTGCAGAATGTTTGCAAGTATTCAAGCACTTAAGTCATTTACACATTTTTATTTCTGTGGGAAATTTCTGGCCAAATGCAACCAAATTTTACTTTCCTCATACCATCAAATTCCCTGCCAGTTTGTGAGAGACTTTCACAATGTCAGAGTCCAATTAAGCACCATTCCTGGAGCCCAGCTTCCTGTAGCCTGTGCCGCCTGAGGGACACATTACCCACTTCAAGTTGGAGCAGAAGATGTCACAGTGCCTGACAGCATGAAAGAGCTATTGAAAACTGACCCATTGAAACTCTCATGGCAGAAACAATGATGTGGGGCAACAAACCTCACCCTGCTATTCCGCATATTAAATCAATCAGGGCTCCCTGTACGCTTCATTAAGAACATGGCAGCTGCAGAAGACCTGGGCAGGGGCTGCCTGAACTGTTTTTTGAAAAGAGACTCTGACTGAAATTTTTTTTTTAAAGATGAGCAAAGGTTCAACAAACAGCTGGGGTTCAGATCATTGTTTATCCTGTCACAATGGATTAGGTGATGCGATGTGATTTGATATATAATTACATGGGTATGAATTAAGATCACTGGTCAGTATAAGAGGAATTTCACAATAAAAAATAATTCTACAAACAAATAAACCCTAAGGAACTACGATAGTTGTTAATAAATGATGTCGCTATGTGTTGTAGAAAAAGAATTTACTCTTTATTAGATTTAGTTGCTACTATTGTTAAATGCTCGGGATGATTGAAGATTGTCCTTACCTTCTCATAGTACTTGACCTCGTAGTCCAAGATGATCCCATTGGGTCTTTCTGGCTCCAGCCATGATAGTGAGATGCTGTTTCGGGATGTTCTGTCCTTCTTGATGACTGTGACAGAGGATGGAGCTGCAGAGAGAATCAAAGAAAGAGAGAGAGGGATGGTGGGTGAGCTGAGAAGAGGATTAGCTTATTCCTCTCCACTTGTGACTGCATTATATGTCCGGTTCACATGAAGTTCAGCAACATTTCGATTCAACTTGCATCCTGTGAAATAATCCTCAGTGGCCTAATTAAGTTTCCTCTCTAGTTGGGCCGATTTCAAAGTTTAGACAGACACATTGATGCATCTGTTCATAGTTTGATTTGTCAGTGTGTGGTTATTATGGTATTAGTACGGTCACAATAGACGAAGCTACTGTCTGTCCAAGTCAATGCTGCAAGCAAAAGTTTTCAGCGCTCTCATTCTTTTAATGGCTATGTGCTCCAAATATCGGTCTCTCATAAGTCTTTCTGTTCCAGTCCTTCACATGGTCTCAATATGTGATCATAATTCAAGTCAGAATTCTGTCCCTCCCGCCGCCTCCTCCCTGACTCACTTGCTTTCTTTTTTCAGTTTTACAGCTCTCTAATTGCAAGGCAGTATGGACGCCATGAAGGCATCTGACTGGCCTATGCTTTAATTTTATTAGACCACAGGAAAAAACATGTTGTTCTTTGAAATGTTCAAGGTTTTCATGATTGTGATTACACAGTTTTGAAAAGCTTTTTTCCACTTGGAATCCCTTTTTACTGTTAATGGATCCAGATGGATACAGTCTGTTCCTGGTTGCACACTTACACCATTTTGATAAGGCATTACAAAAGTTTTATAGTGACCACAGTTTATGGTAGGCAAAATTTATGGTGAGTGGAGTTATGTACATCCTTTTCAACTTTCTGACTGAATAAAATAGGCAACGCTCTTCAAGAGGTGTAGCCAATATAAAGAAATATTTTAACAGGCCATCGATCCACCATGAGCTCTTGACACAAACATTTGTAAATTATCTTGGTGAAATGCAGGTATGACACTGACCAAGAATTCGCCTCTCAGTGTAGATAGTCTTGCATGGAAACTCCCCTGTCTCTTCGTATGCAAGGCAAAAAAGACCTGACAACCACAACAACTACTATATATTTATAGAATTTCTCATCTCTTCATTAAGGTCTTACCACAATGTTAAATCCAACAAGTTTAAAGAATTTAAAAAGGAAATCATACTGCGCTCTTGCTCTTCTATTATTTTCAGCTTTTTTGAAACTTAAAATTCTGAGCTGGCAGGAATGGTAGGAGGCTGTGGTTTGTCTGACGACACCCTGTCAAAATGGGAGAACAAAAGCATTTAAAGCTTTTGGAGGCCAAGGGGAAAAGTACTGTCCTAACACTAAGGACAAGATTGCATGTGCTGTCTCCTTTGGGCTGCGCTGCACATGTTTGCTGTGTTTATATGGAACGGGCTGCACCGACATCCCTGTGAGCCCTCGTAAATGTGCTCTCTAACAGAGAGTGCAGCTGCGGAGTGAGAGCATTTGACTGTCCGTTCACACATTTATCTCCTGCTTCCATTTGCATTTTATACGACAATAAATGGAGCTGTGCTATTTGTACAAGGTCAAAGGAGTAAAGTTGCGGTGAAAGGGGTTATGATCTCTAGTGTTTCAGACTCTTTGAAAGAGCCCAATAATCAAATGAAACACTCATTTATTGTATATCCACTGTTTATACAGAGTGGAGAAAAAAAAGTGCTTCATAGCAGAGGCATACCAATGGAATGAAAGAGACGTGGGCCTTTTAAGAGCTATAGCGTGAGCACGCTTATTGAAACTAGCTGGCTGGCTGGTTCACTTACAATTACATTGTGTCAACAAAAATAGTTTAGATACTGCTCCAAATATCTCTTGAACTTAACAGATTGTCTATGCTCACATTATAAGTAAATAGTTTGTGTCTCCAAAAGGTATTTTGAAATCTGTATCAATTTGACTCACACTTAATGTCGCCTCCTTTTTCTATTCAATTAAAGGGGAAGAGGTTTATTTGCTGTCTGTCTTATTAAAGTTTTCTCAAAGCATCAGTGTCTGGTAATCACTATTTTAATAGATCACAGCTGTGACAACATAAGGAAAGCTAAAACCACAGCGCCATTAACCGGAACACACTCAGCTTTGACAAGAAAATGTCATCGGAACCATGAGGCCAGCACATTGTAAAATCCAAATGAGCAGTAGTTAATCATATAATGTTTGTTCAAAAACTTAGCTTTATATGGAAAGTTGAGCTATGCTAAGCCAGTAATCACAGGACCCATGGTTTTTACGTCTTTTCATAGTAGCGAAACCACATGCCACAAGCATTCTCTCATTATTATTAATAACACCACTGTACATGAGCCAGGAGTTGATGCTGCACAGACTAAAGATTAGGTGAGCATATCTACAGGCTCCTCTTCATGGCTGTAAGGATTTAATAAGGTTTAGATGTTTAAAGTTAACTGCTCCCTTTGGTAAAAGGGTGCAAAACTATCAATCTTTAGCCTTTGATCTACAGTAGCTCTCGGCCTAATGTTTCATGACACAAAACTGAGTGACTGTAAACTTAGTTCTAAAGCTTGAGCTAAATCTTCTGCCAGGTTCTGCTCCTATCACTTTAAAGACAGTGCAGAACTGACAGGAGAGACAGAGGCCAAGGCCTCATACAGCTTATGAATATAACTGCTCATCTTTACAGGAAACCCTAGTGGAATGGAAGGCAGATGGTCCTGTGCTCTGGAATTGCAGTAACCAGAGAAATCATTGCCTTCATGCTGCCAACATTTATATCTGCACCTATATACAGATGTGCAAAAGAACTCTTAAAGCACTGGAAGGATCAGATTTGGAGGATCAAAATAATTTTACATCCCCCCAAATTCAATTTTGAAGTTTGTTGCACTTCAGCGAGCGGACTGAAGTGCTTTTATTAATGTGTTGCGGGAAATTTTGAAAACATTACAGCCAGAAGGCTAATACACAACAAGTTCTGCCTTTTTTGCATATCATTGCTTGTCATTATTATGTGAGTCATGCATTAAATCATTTCATCCCCTGGCTTTCCTGAGCAGACAAAGTGAAGCCAGCCTTACCTGCTTGATTGGTGGTTATAGTAACAGTGGCATATTGGCGCAGAGCAGGCGCCAGAACAGAAACTCCATTCTGAGCCTCAATCTCAAAGGTGTAGTTGGTGTGTGCCAGTAGGTCAGCCACGGTCACTGTAGTGTTAGTGAGGCCTGAGGCACGAGGCAGGAAACGCACAGCTCCTCTGCATAGTTCACATTGTCTGGACCCAGCTAAACAGCGCTTACACACTACGTTAAATGTCATGTCCTTCCGGCCACCTATGTCTTCTGGCCAGCTCCAGTCCAGGATCACTGATGTCTCATTGATGATTGAGATCACATTACGAGGGGCAGAGGGAGGACCTGAGGGACAAAAGGAGCATAGTCTTGTAGTCCAGCGAGTAAATGTATATATTTCAGGTTTTGCTGAAATATAATGAGTGGTTCTTCAGGACTTGGATTTCATGTGCTTAATGTATTGGAGTGTATCACTGACAAGGAGTAGAGGTATTTTCAAAACTCTTTTCAGGAATTTTTAAGCCACATCATTATTGTAAATTGGAATTTGGAAAGCTTTCTCAAATACAAAAATGTAAAAAAAAAGAAGAAACACACTCTGGTCAGATTTTGTCTGATTGAAAAAACAGCCTTGCAAAAAACCTAAGCAATTGACTGAGACTTGCTGGTCTTTCCATATGATCAGGAGAGCAATTAGAAATGAAATATCAGAATAACGCAATAAGGCAGGACACCAAATTTGCCCAGACCTCAAGCATACTTAATTTGCTCCTGGCTCTGCTCTGAAGATGTGTGTAAGTGTGCTGTGGGTTAAGAGGGGATTGCGTTTCAAGATAAAAAAATCGTAGTGTTTGGTTGTTTGACTTGACATGAGGAATTTACAAAGTCCCGGAGCACTGCTGTACAGGATCTTTCCTACTGAACTTTTGATAACATCTCTTAAATTTCTTAGGTAATGATTGCGAAGAGGATTTGCTTTGCTTTAAAGAATGACACATTACTTAAAGATGCTTCTCGCGACAGAGACAAAAGCTTCGGGATGATTCAAAATTCAAGATCATCTCTCCATTTGAACAGCACTCTAAATCAACATTTAAGCTAGGTTATGTACAAGATACACTACACTAGACAGGTAAGTACTGCTTAATTAAATTACCTTTCATTTTCAAGCTAGACCCATTTGTTAACATGATGTAACCAAAGGTGGTTTGTAAGTATATTTAAACCTTTTTTTAAATAATGAGTAGAAATAAGGTGGAAATTAATTTTAACGTCAGTAATATAACTTAAACATATAAGAGATAGATACAGCAGACGCATGGCCATAAATAATCTTTTATGCTTGCAGGTCAGGGGGAAATGTTGGACTCTATTGAAGGTTAACATCTTTGCCAGAACACCACATCCTCTGATGTGGACTTATAATAGAAAACACAGTGTGCCATTTAACCTTAACAGACTGGCAGGCCTAGCAGCAGGAGGATGTGAGGTGTGCCGGAGAAGCCATCCATTACCCACACAGTGCTTCTGACAGGCAGCACTGCTCACAGAGGTGTGAATATGGCGTTCAGGACTACTATAGATGTAAATCACTAGTTCTACAATAATACTGCAGCCACAACCTATTCTGGATCCAGGATTTTGAGAGTAAGACATATGACTTGTTTGAAATGATATGTTTGAGTGATGCCAGTAAGTCGTAAATGGTTTGCATGTTACTGATAAACCAGATATGTAACATTCCTTCCTTTCTACTGCAGATATTTTCCTCACGATGGGAATTTATGTTATTGAGAATACAGCCTTTATGGGGTCATAAAAAGGACACAGGCAGAAATAAACAGATCCATTTTTATATACTAAAAGCACACATAAATATGTGGGCCTTCAAAATGTCTGACAGTGAAAGAACACAGGAGCTTCCTGGCTGGGGTTTACATAATTCATCATAAATATTCAGTGGTGGTAAATACAGTAACGGTTACAGTAAATGTCTACTATATTGCTACAGCATGGGAGCTAGGGGCAAAATAATAATAACACCAAAAAAACAGAAAACTATTTTACATAATTAAAAGGACAATACAGGTATTGACTAAAATTATTTCCAAAGCCAAGCTAAATGCTTTTCTGTTTGATCTATACCTATGACAAATTTCTATATAGATAAATCTAACAGCTTGAGGCCTATGATGGCATGGGAGACTGAAAGTAAACACACACATCCTGCTTTAGCTTTCCTTTGCTATATCGTCAACATTTTACCCTAGCTCTGCAGCAAATAATAGGTAAAGCCATGACTGCTATTTTGCAAGTCCAAACCAGAAACTGGCTGAAAGAACTTGGATGAAAATAAAAACCTGAATTGCTGCTGACAATGCAAATAAGAATAGAATGTATATGCACAGTATGACATAATATTCT
>JAUZSV010447712.1:0-17208 GCA_034780495.1 Parotocinclus cesarpintoi | reverse complement strand
TATGACCCCCCCCCCCCCCCCCCTACACACGCACACATCTGCATACACAACATAAACGCACATTCCGTGCCCCCTCATAATCCCTCATGATGGACAGGTTTAAATGAAGGCTGTTTCATTCATTGCCATTTGAGGCTTCTAATGTTGTGATATTTGAGTGTTTTAGAGTGCTGTAATTGTCCCACCACCGTGTTAGATGGGTTTTATTGTAGGACCTCTTTTGTGTAGTGCAGAAGCATCTTTAGCTCTGTGAATAGACTCGCTACCTCTCTTTGAGTGCTTCCAGATGGTGGCTTCAGCTTGGGGGCTTTCAACATTTATTGTCATGCTTGGGAGTAATTTTGTGCAGGGCAGTATAGGGAAACATTTATGATTAGAACATGCTACAGTTAGATACATACTACATTACTCTGAATGAGCCCTTGTCTTTTTTTATGAACTGGTTTCATAGGCATGGATCAAATCTAGTCTTGGATTAAAATACAACATCAGTGATGATTCATCTCTGGAAAGGCTAGGAATTAGGTCTGGGAAACCCTGGCCCTGAATGTATACTGTGCATGATGGCCATTACATGAACAGTGTTTCAGACTTCAGAATTCGACACTAGGGACTATTGTGTTGCCAAAAAGTTTCGGATGTCGTGAGATGTGTATGGGTGATCATAGTAACCATGTGTGTGTTTGTTTCCACAGTCTTTTCCATTCTCCTAGGAGACACCATATTGATGAATGATTTGGATTCTGCTAATCATTACCGCAAGCTGGTTAGCAACTAATTTCTGAGCAGTATATATTTGTCATGGGACAACACTGAAAATATGACACTTTGACACTTCTGTTACACTAAAGTAACTAATGGTAAAGGTAAAGCATGTCTCCTGACCTAAACCCTATTTAGCAGCTGCGGGGAATTCTCAAACGGAAGGTGGAGTAGTGCAAGTTCTCTAACATCCACCAGCTTTGTGTCTTCATCACGGAGGAGTGGAAGAGGATTCATTACTTTCTGTAAAACTGGATGATGACCAGACATTACTAAAGTCATATAGTCTTTGTAGGCTGCTCTGCCGTGGGGCACGGTATGTTCAGTATAAGAGATGTCATAAAATGTCATGACTGACAGAAATTGGAGGTGGTTACAATAAGCAGATGCAAAGATGTTTGTTAAACACAAAACCATGCAGAGGACTCTCAGAGAGCAAGATCGTAGTGCAAACAGTTCAAAGGTTGCTATCAGGAAGTCAGTCTTACCATGTAGACAATCAGAGATTTAAGGCATGAACTGAGTCGGAAAGACATAGGTCGTGTACTCTGAATCAGATTCCGTGACAACGGTCAGAAACGATGCAACTTTGCAAGAATCATTTACAGTGCTGCACTCGCACAAAATAATGGACGTTGACCAGACATTATTACCATAGTCTAAATCTTTTTAGTCTACTGTGCCACTGGGAAATGTACGTTTATTATCAGAAATATAGCTGAAAACCAGAGTGGTCCCCAATGGCCCCATCTCCAAAGCCTGAACTGTTATGACTGGCAGAAACTGGAGCCAGATGCAAAAAAACGATGCAAATATGTTTGTTAAACACAAAACCATGCAGAAGTATCACAGGGTAGGGCAGGGCTATTTACGACCATGCCAACCAATTTTTGGATTTTGATTAAAAGGACGTGTAGTGTATAGTTAAAAAATGCCATAACTAACTGTGTCTGGGTGACTTGTTGGTTAATCGCCAGGTGGTCCAGAATAAGATGCACTGTCCAACTCTGCTGACAAGACAGGGGGAGCGCATCCGTAGCAATGGCAAGTTTGGAGGTCTACAAAACAAGGCCCCGCCTATAGAGAAACTGAGAGGACAAGTGTTTGGGGCACCATTACCTGATCGATATAATACCATTAGCAAGCAGCAAGGTATCTCACACTACTCTTATATCTGTTGTTCTATCACTGAATCGATCTATTTTCACTTGTGCATACTTCTCTTTGTTTTTGTGATGGGACCGGTCTTTATTTCATAAGTCTGAATGTGTTAGACATAGAATGAGTAATGCACAGTTACATATATAGTAAACAAAAGTGTGTGTGTGTGTGTGTGTGTGTGTAGACTTGCTGCAGCAGTACTCTGTAGCAGTACAGAAGGCAATGCAGGTCCAAGATGATTATGACTTCCAAATGGAGTATCTACAGAGTCCTGAGATGAAACAGAAACAGCATGAACTCAAGGAGCATGAAAAGGAGCTCAGAGAAATTGAAAAGCAACTTGGTAAGAAATGACTTTTTGGATGAATATGTCTGGATTAATGTGTTTTAGTGTGCATATTTAGAGACGGCCAGTGTAAAATAACAAATAAAGTTTTGTCTTTTGTGTGTTCTTAAAAAAGCCTTTGTCTGGTAATTATAAACAGATAGAGTAATTATAAACAGAAGAGTTTGTGTCCCCCGAAGTTAACGTTTTATTAGAGATTGTTTTTCAGTAACCCTGCCCTGCACAGTTTAAAATGTTCCCTACATTAATACAGCCAGACGACCTACCTAGCCTTAGGGGCTTGCTGATGAGAAGCAGTAAGGTATTCAGGGGAACTAATCCTGTGCTTATGTGTGTTATAGCCAGCACTCCTGTACGTCCTACATCCAGTTTAGCAGCAAAGCGAAATTCTGAAGAAGAGTCTCCCAAGTCCATTCCAGTAAAAAGGGCTCGGCGTAAAATCCAGCAACACATGGGTATGAATTTGATCTATTTTGGTCTATATGTAAATAAATGGACTTGTGTAAATATCTTATTTTTATCTCTGATCACCTCACATAAAATTTGCCACAACACGAACGTAAAAACATGATCAACATTTTAAAAAGGAGAATTCTTGTTTTCCCCACCCATGTAGTGAGATTAAATATGTGAAAAGTAGTAAGCTGATTCTGTAGGCTTAAGATCAGAGGCCTTGGTGGATGTAAGTGCTTTGGAATGACAGTAGTGGCTAAAGGACCCTCCAGCAAATTCCTTCACTCTAAAAGCACTGGGGTGATTATCTTAGCCCTACACTTTGGTGTGCATCACAGCCCCAGAGTGCCACGTCCAAGACCAGGCCTGGCATGTGCCTTTGTGGGATTTGCATGTTCTCCCCAAGTCTTTGTGGGTTACCGCCAGGTGAAACCGCCTGATTTCCTCTAACATTCTAAAGAGGTTAGGTAAACCAGTGTGAGAGCACGAGTGTGCGGATATGTGCATAAACTGGACTATAATCTTAACAACACCATTATAACAATACAACTCTCACATGTTTGTACTTTATTGTATTTTCTCAAGAAAAAACACTGAAGATATGACACATTGATACAATGTAAAGTAGTCAGTCTACAGCTTGTATAACAGTGCAAATTTTGTAAAGCTCTGAGAGGACAAAGAAAAATTTAGTTACTTATTGATTATAATAAACACACCTCCAAGATGACCACTGTCTTGCCAAAGGAACTGAGGGTAAATGTCAAGCATGCCTCCAGACCCTATTGAGCATTAATGGGGCATTCTCAAACAGAAGGTGAAGGAGCGCAAGGTCTCTAACATCCAACAGCTCTGTGATGTGCTCATGGAGGAGTGTAAAAAGATTCCAGTGGCGACCTAAGAAGCTCAAGTGAAATCCATTCCCAAGAGAGTCACAGCAGTGGTGGGAAATAATGGTAGCCACAAAAAATATTAACACTTTGGGCACAATTTGGCCATTTCTACTTCGGAGTGTACTCACATTTAAGGGGTGTACTCACTTTTGTGAGATAATGTATATGATAATTGCTATATCAGATTTAACTAATTATTGTCAGAATCAGTGTAAAGCTTGTTTTATTATTTCACATTTTCAGGAGCATGATATTAGTGTTTACTTTGTAGTGTGAAGCCTGGCTTGGCCAGAAGGCACCAACAAGATTTGAACTTCCCTGTCGTGAAGGGCCAGAGTTATAGACAACTGAACCACCGGAGTTTTCTTTAATTAGTTCTTTAAATTGCTCTCTCTTAGACACAAAAAGTCGTGCCATGTGTGATGACCAACCTAGTTGGAAGTCCTAGTCCTTCGAAAAAGAGATTGTAATCTCAAGGAATTTAAGGATTTAAAATAGTTTAAATAAAGAATTCCAGATCATAGAATATCCACATTTTTATTTACAGTTACAAGACAGTATTTAAGAAAACACATCAGTAATCCTTGGTATAGTTAAAATATTTGTTTTGTATTGAATCGTAATTTTTGTGCAAAATCTGCATTATTGTAATCCATATATTAATCAGTTCAATAAAAATACTGTAACTTGATTCATTGCAGTTTATTTCTTTGCCGCTAACATTACACATCTTTGCATATAGGCAAACAAGAGATACAGAACATCCACTAAATACATTTTCAAATAGAAGTGAACTGACTAGGTTTATTTTCAGAATAAGATTCTTAATGTTGCACTGTATTGTCCTGTTTTAAATGTCTAGGCAAGCATGTACACTACAGTTTTGAAATTTGCATTAGACAGCCTAGCCTTCTGTCGTGACAGATTGCATTTAACTGGGTTTTCTGAACAGTCATCTGTCACGGTTATCAGTGTATGGCAAATAATTTACACATAACTAATAGGTATGGGTAGTATATTGTATCATCTTTAGCTGAAAAAGGAAAAAAGGGTAATACATTTTATAAATAATTGTTTAACATTCAAATACATTCATTAAATCAATTTGGGCCATACTGAAGACTTGACTTCAAATATTTTAGAGGGTCCTAGTGTAGTAGCCTAAGGACTTTGACCTGGTGATATCTCCAGTTTAATGTTTTAAGCTATTCATCCCACTCATGCATCAAAGTACACAATAAAAAAATTTAAGACTTTACCCATGCAAAGAAAGTAAACCAGCCATTTTGTTCTTTAGTATTCTTCAGCATAACATGACATGCTTTCAGTACTGATTATAATATTTATCTATTCAATTTTATTAAACACTTAATGGAGTGACTACAATCAGAATTTCCAGTGGTTCTTTTGATGAGTTTGAAACCACCATATCATGGATACATGGTACCAGATAGTAGAGGAGTGGGAGGCATTGCTACAGTGAGACAAAGGTAGCTTGATGACTCACTCCCTCTCTCCTTCGTACTCTCTCCAGTCTGGATTAAAATAACAGAACCTCAGCAGTCCCAGCCTGCAGAGAGGGAGTTACGCGTTCCATCTCTGAGACAGGGTGATAATCTAAAAATACCTCTTCATGTGTGGGAAGCATTTGTAGATCTGGATGGGGTGCAGCTTGGGGAGCTGCATTTCAAATAACCACCTGACATGGATATATGCACCAGTAGTGACAATACTCATTTACTTTGTCCTCTTACATCCTAAAATCATGCTTGTGAACTTATCACTACGTAACTAGAAAATGAAACTACTGAGATTACAGTCTACACTCCTGACCTGACTTTAGCAATATCTGTTTTTGAATTTGAGCTACTTCATCTTCATATGATTGAGTTCTATTAATCAATTACTGTTTTTTTCATATTTAAAATTTTTTAGAAACACTTGTTCCACATTTTAGAAACAAATTTAAATTTGTGTTATTACAGGATCTGGTAGATAGAATGTCTTTGGCATGGCTAAACATTTATTTTTATCCAGCCAGGCAGGTAACATGGCTCATGCTTCAGATTTTCATAAACAGACTCCAGCACTACCAGAGGAAATGAAGCATGTTTTCTATTGAAAATTGCTCCTCCATCTGTTTATTCCTTCCCAATTATTTTCATAGGAGCCTCATTTATCTGCCTCACTACTTTATTCAGAACCTTGCTTAATATTGGCTATTGAAAATATATTCAATAAAAACTCACTTGTGAGTTGATGTTAGTTAAAGCATATTTGATTTGTCTATTAGTATGTCCAGTAGTGATTAGTGACTGGTAAAGCTAGGCATAAATGCTTAAACATAATGTATAAATAAATAAATTGAGTGTATGTATATACACATAAATGTAAAATAGCCAGTGCACCACCAGTGGCTATGCTTATTTAAATTGTAAATTCAAACAGGATAACTTAAAGAATATCAACTAGTAGGATAAAGCTTTTAAACCACCACACACATTCCTCTCTGTTATAGCACAAGAGTAATAACAAAAGTGTGATCCTGTAATATATCACTTTTTCACAATCAGATAAATTCGGTAGGTAATTAATTATCAATTATTGACTTTATACCTTCTTGAGACAAACATAGTAGTGTGGTAATAATTCACAATATGGTTTAATCAGCATCACTATATGTCAAAATTTATGTATAGTGCATTCCTACTGTACATAAAGTTTGAACCTAAACAAAGCTGGCTTTGGTTACAAAATGGCAGGGCAACCCACCAATATTTTAGTAATTGTTTAAAAATAGTATAGTAAAATTTGTTGTGGAAGTGACTTCTCATTTAATAGCATATTGTCATGTTTCTGTGGTATAACTAGTACTTACAGCTGCCACTTGTAATACTTGTAAAGCTCTCTAAAGTCCTGACCAATCAGAACACCGTCAAACTTAAAAAAAAAAAAAAACAAGACTACTCCAGTAGATGAAGAATTTAAGCACTAGCATTAGTTTTTAGAAATTGTTCCGAAAGCGCAGGTGTAGTCTTTACTTTTAAATCTTACATCTTGTGATAAAAGGTGTACATCTTTCAAAAGCTATGGTCACTAAAGAGTTGTCACTAATTAAACTTGTGCTGCATGGAAGTTAAATAGAAAGGTTGGTTGAGCCAGAGAAATGTCTAAATAGAAAGTCTGAAACTGGAAGTCTTTATTGGACCGGTGGGCATTTAGCCATTTGGTCAGTCTGTGATTAAATATGTGAAATATAGAGCTAGTGGGAAATTGAACCAGGATGTTGGAAGAGAAGGAGCAGATTCTGTATTGCAACTCTGACTGATGAAGAGCACTTGAGAACAGCAAGACTCCATTTATAATGCACAATTTACAACAGTGAGGTCGCAGCATGGTGATACTCCTGTAAACTTGTGTGCCATTAAACAACGCTGTAGGCCACCACATTAGTCATTGTATAGATCGTTTTGTAGTCTTTACTACCATTACGACTGACCTATTTTCCACGGCTTTGATAGATTGAGGGTGGCGTGATGGACTGCGTTACTCATGAAGACAGTGTTCGGCTCTTGCGCAGGAACTAAGAAAAGGTAGAACTAATGTGAATTGATAGGTGTCCCCAGTGGCTGTCGCAGGAAAAAGGTGAAACAGTGGTGGGCACTGGTGGAGCATTCATCTGGGGGAGCCTTGGAAGTCCCAGACAGGTAACTGTTAGTGAACTATAGCGTAATAAAAAAGGGGGAAAGAAGCGTAGGAAAAAAATCATCTGCAATAAACTGTTGTACACATGATGTCATGTCATAAAGCACTGTAGTAAAATATGTGTGTCTGGTCCTGCCCAACAGCAAAACTATTTGTGCTGGGCCATTTTCAGCAGGGATTCTGTGATCCTGAATGCTGGGTAATCTGCTGTAATCCTTCTCAGTCTGTTGTCTAACCATGTGGCCATCCTGTCTGGCTCAGGCTGCCCTGGAAGGCCATATCCCCCTGCATTGGTGTTGTGTGTGTACATGGCAGGAGGGGAGTCAGGAAAGGTAATTTGACGCAAATTAGTGCCATTGGAATGGACCTCAAATATGCCTGGCACCTGGGTAAAGGAGATGGGTGCAGGTGAATGGGTGGGAGTATCGGTAATCAGGGCATATCTACTGAGTGTAGTTCATGTTGGCTGCTTGGATACTAGACAGAAAGAGAAAGCACTTCCACATCTTTCCTAAAATATCCTAGTGAGTCAGCAGTGAGGCTGTGGAGATGTGGCCTCATTGATATGTGCGATCGGAGTGGCTGTGCAACTAAATAAAATGTTTCTCTTTATCTATCTAGATTAGTTGCAATAAACAAGATGAGTGCTTAAATGGCTGGAGACTGGAATGACAAGGTACATGTACATCACTTGTACATCATTCTTCCCGCAAGCATGTGTACTCACCCTTTTTCCCTTATCAAGTGTAGCAATCAGGCAGATTCAGAATGCCAGGGTGAGACATGCAGTTATGAGCAGAGAGATGGAGGAAGGGGTATAGATGAAAAATGGTGCACACATGGAAACAACCATCTGCAGCATCTGGAGCAAGCAGAGACAGGAAATAACTATCACTCCATTCAGCTGTACGAATGTGTGCGTATGCGAATGGGAGGGGTTAAGTACAAACATCGGTAATTAACATTAAGGATAGTGTTTTGAGGACAGACCATAAAAACAGACCTGTACAAAACGGAATTATTCATGTATGTATTGTATTTCTGTTAGAGGACTAAACTAGGCTCTGTGATGTAGTGCAGCTTCGCTGTTGTGTCAGTAGAGCCTGCGGGCCTTCCTCACTTTTAATGAAGAATCAGTCAGGAGGTTAGGACAAAAAAGCACTGCAAGGTTTAATTATTGCCTATCAGCTCATTCACCCTGACATCAAAGCGTTTATTACCAGAGATATTAATGTTACATAATAAAAACTTTCTCCTGTTTGATGTATAAAAAATGTGAGTGCACATGGTGCTTTTCCACATATTTTAGAATAGTACATTAAATTGAGATTTATATAAAGAGTTATAGAGGCAAAGTGTGGTGATATAGATTTTGGCAAGCCGCACATATTCAAGAATGAATTTTAGAGTGTCTGAGAATGAATAACGTGTAAGGTGTGTAGTTTGCACATTTTACCTTATGATTCTTCGGTATGTCATGCACTGCATATTGGTTTCACCAGCCAGGAATCCCTGGGTCATGTGTCCTCTTGCATAAGTACCTGATTTGTGTCTTTCTAATGTGAGTGCCCTGCTTAATGGGTCATTATGCCCACCAAGAAAACTGACACATGCACCTTGTTTGTCTACCTTCTGTGTCACCAAGGGTCTTCTGTCTCTCCAAATTTTCTGAGTTTCCTTGATTCATGATTCTGAGTCTGTGGAGGTTACAAGTAGACCAGGGGTGCCCCATCAGAAAAAAAACCTCTTTACCTTCCATGGAGGGGTGCCACTGCACAGAGGGGTGCTTACACTAGCACAAACCCAACCCCCTAGATCTGACACACAGCCTTCTCATAATGTTTTATGATGTTTATTTATAATGTTTTTTATGTAACTCACTGATTCTTAGCTTCTCGTACTGTACATATATTTAATTTGCAGAGGCACCTGTAACTGTGTTCTGCACCCAGGCATGATTAATAATTACACTATATGCATGCCCAAGCCCACTCCTTCAAGCTTACTCAGACAGGATATGGAGCGATCACACTCCTGAAATGTACTTGGGTGTGGAGCAGTGTGAGTGTGACATGCCTCTGGTGAGTCTGAACATCAAACACAGATCATAACGTAGGTAGCAGAACTTAATGTTATATTGGCATCAACCAATGTTTAGCCAATTCCTTAAAGAGTACCCAGGAACCCCTGTTTGATGGAATGAAGAGACATGAACCAGGGTCGCAGAATGCAGAACCAACGCACAATTTGACTGGGAGACAAATCTTTCCTAAAGCGTTTGTAGAGCTCTGGATTTCAGTGCTGAGCCTCCCTGGTTTATATCCTGCCTGCCTGGATTGCACATTGGTTCTGAAGGGCAAATCAACCCTCTTCCTTTGGGCAGGGCTTCGCTGTTCATGTCCTGTTCATGAGGCTGTAGTTTCCTGGTTCATGTCAGTTTCTTAGGTAATGACACTACATCTGTTGATGTAAGTTTTAGGTTGCGTCTTGAGTTACATCATAACTATGAATGTCAAAGTTCCTTCAAGTCAAGA
The DNA here is from genome assembly GCA_034780495.1 of Parotocinclus cesarpintoi. Lineage (NCBI taxonomy): Eukaryota > Metazoa > Chordata > Actinopteri > Siluriformes > Loricariidae > Parotocinclus > Parotocinclus cesarpintoi. Next base: position 7,354 of record JAUZSV010447712.1, on the reverse strand, counting down.
GGACTGAGTATTTGGTGCCGCAAGCACACCAATGGTGACCCTGACTAAAATTCCATACTTAGTGTGTTGTTACACAAACTGACATTTCTTGAATGATTTATTTTATTTAATTAAAATAATTGTTGTGGATAGATGTTTTGTACCAACATACAGTAGCTATAACTCCCTTAAACAGATTCTATTGATTGGCCTACTGTCTAAAGCCAGTTGAAACACTGTCTAATTTTAGGAGTCTTATAAGATTGTAAGTCACACAATGAGATAATTCCTATTGTGTGAATTATTATTATATATAATATAATATATAATATAATGCATTCTGTTTTGTCTGATTACACAATAAATGTTTTCTAAGGATAGATCTGATGATAATATAAAAAAAGACGGTACACTGTTTGGATCATCAAACTGGAAAGTATTAAATGTTTAAATACTGTAAAGTCAATCTCATTGTGTCTGCTTGCTAGTTCCATAAAAGCTGCAATTCATCTTTTTTTCTTTCTGTGCTGTGTCTTCTTTTGCCCTGTTGTGAAAAAACTGATGAGACATCCAAAATACATTCTGTCTGCTGCCATTATTCCACAATCCACTCTTCTTTTAAATCCCAGATGTTTTGTTAGCATTTTGCAATTACAGCATTGGCTGTTTTATCCAGAGTATCGTATCATCCATTATGGTCCTAATATTGGGGGCTGGTTGATGAGCCTTGCAGCAAAAGTCACACTCTAAAGATTGTAATCCAAAATTTCTGACTGTAACAGTACATCATTATGAATTGTCTTTGTTTCCAGTACCACATGGCCACCAGTGATCATGCCACATTATGCTTTCCAAGATTGTTACTCTTTAGCCTGTGACTGCAGATTTGGGTTAAAAAGTCTTTTGTATACTTTACAAATAACTGTTACTAGGAAAATGCATTATTGGATTGGGATTGGAATAATTTATACAAAAATACACATGGCTGTGGTTAGATGTGTAAGTTTGTGTGTTGGGGTAAGGATTAGAGCAATATGTCACTGTTGCAATAGTCCAACAGTGAGGAATGTGAGAACTTCCTGATGAGAAGGCCAACGTTCACAAAAGATGCCACAAGATGATCTTTGGAATATTGTGAAATCATATTGGGATAACATGGATCATCAAATTTTACACACACTTGTGCAGTTCATGCCTGCATGAGTGTATGCTGTAATAACAGCAAAAGGGGGAACATACTAATTTCTAACACTTCTGAAATGAATGTTATATGTCAACACCCATTAAACCATGAATAATAACACTTGTTTGTAAACTTCTTTAGCATCACAATAAGTCTGATAGTATTGGGTAAAATATCTTTTGAGTATTATTCTTCAGTTTTAGGAAAGACTGTATATTTGTACATATGGTTTCAGTTTAGTCTGAACTATATATTATTACACACTACACATTATTACAGAATACAGACCACATAGAACAAACTGAGTAGTTTTAAGACTTTGGAACAACCAGTATGAATGAACCTGGCATTGGTGCTTTGTTTTAGTTTAAAAAATATGCTTAATATGTCATGCACTGAGGTTACCACGAAACGTTTTATAAGACCATATATTGTATAATAACTTGTGTTTGAGGCTTTACAAAGAAATAATTTAAATGGCTGAAAATTACACATATGCCCTCATTTCAACTAACCTTGTATGAATAAAACATACCATCTATTCCCAAACCTACACACATGGTTTCCTTTTATGGCCAGAACCCTGACCTGCATTTCCATATTGAAAAATTATGGACTTCAATATTTTATTAACACTTACCAGTCACATACTCAGTAGGTGGTCACGAAGAATTGCAACTATTACCTCAGTAACATTTTTTTTCAGAATAAACAATCAACACACTGAAAACAAATTGTGAGCTGCATATTTTGTGTAGTCAATTCTGTAAGTATTAAACTTGTGTGTGCAAATTAAGCTTTGATGTTGAAAAGTGCTTACTTGTCTTAAAATGTAGTTCACAAGTATAAAGAATGTAGCAGGTGGAAAACAGATATAAACAACTCGTCAGGGGTGTGTTTTTATTTCAGTGGGTAAATGCATAGTTTTGTGACCTTTGTTGTTGCTCTTAGAGCTTTTACGTATTTAATAAGTCTTTAAAAGATTCCACTTACTCTGTGCCTCAGTGTACCACATGTGCAAGCTATTAAGAATTTTAAAAGCCTATGGGTTACTCATACTGTCCAGAGGTTTCTAAAACGTCTATTTTTTCCATCTCACATCAATAGGAGCACTTACCACTGCGGTTGTCCACTGCAATTATTGTCAGGTTGGAGACATTCTGCAGTCATTCCAAGGTCAGTAATTCAAGGAGGCAGGCCAGGTACATTGAACAAGGAAATCAATGTGCAGTGATTTGTTTTTATGTGGCTTGAGGAAGCTCTAATGTTATGTGTTATAGGAAAAGCTGGCACATCTTTTCCTTTGTCCATCCTCTGATCATCATGTACATTTCTAGAGTCCTGCAATCCAGGGGATGTCTTAACATGTAGAGGTGGCAACAATGTATCAGATAAAAAACCTGTATAAGGGTTTATGAGTGTGTGTGTGTGTGTGTGTGTGTGTGTGTGTGTGTGTGTGTGTGTGTGTGTGTGTGTGTGTGAGAGAGAGAGAGAGAGACAGAAAGAGAGAGAGAGAGAGTGAGAGAGTGAGAGTGAGAGAGAGACAGAGAGAGAGAGTGAGAGTGAGAGAGTGAGAGTGAGAGAGAGAGATTGAGAGAGCGAGAGTGTGCCTAACACATTTTGTTTTTCCATGTATTTTACGAGTCGCCATTTGACAGGTGTAATAATCGACCTAGAACTATGGCAATACAGCTATAATATATGCAATAATATAACATAATATAGCAAAAACACTGCTCACAAAAATGAGGGATTATTTTAAAATGAATATGAAGCAATTAAAAAAGAAGCATTCAGCTTTATATCATTAAAGAATATTGTCAGAAATGCAAATGAAAAGTCAAAAAAAGTTTTCTGATTGCGCAAATGAGATGCAAACTCAAATGTAAAAGGAATGTGGGGGCTACAAGCTGTCTGGCCAAAATTTGACCAAGTGGCCCCCTATTGGCAAAATTTTCCTATGTCGTTTGAACTTGACAGGTAGTCACAGACAGCAAGTTTCGTCTCAAAAGGTTACTGTCAAACCAATCAAGTGCCTCCTGCATGCTTATTGGCTTATAGTGGCCATCTTTGTTTGGCAATTTGAATATTTCACTTAAAAAATTAAAGATGCAGTCTGCCAATTTTCAGTTTAATGGTACTTATGGTTCATAAGTAACAGCGATTGGACTTTGCCCTGCCCCTTTTTTACAGTAAGTAATTATAATGACTTACAGTGAGTTACAGTGAGTAATTATAAGGATACATGTGTCTGCCATGCTGTTTACAGATCTCTGTTTACAAAGTGGAACGCTCTTTTATGACAGATAACATGTCTATTCATATGAAATCCAGGGACGAGTTTGCAAAAAAAGGTTTTGCACATTTTAAACATTTCTTAAAAAACAGTGTACGCAGCCAAGGAATTCAGATCGGAATTTTGTTTGGAATTAGACCACAGATCTGACAGACAAAGTAATTTTGTTGTAAGTTAAAATTCTGAGGAGATATGGGTGTGTTTAACAATGAAAACAAAAATAGCACCTCTAGTGACCATATTTGACTATATTGTATGAAGTTGACAGAGGGTCACAGGCAGCAATGGCTACTACATTCTCCAAAGGTTACTGTAAATCCAATCAAATGCCTCCTGAATGCTGATATTCCGATGGTGGCCATCATTGTTTGTTAATTTTAGTACTGTGGACTATTTCATGTAGAGATTAATGCCATGATGCAGCATGCCAAATCTCAATCGGAACTTACTGTTCCTAAGAATCACCGATTTGCCCATTGCCATGCCCACAAATGTACAGATCTTGTATCCCTAACACTCTGAAGGTCTAGTGCAAATCTGACAACATCTTTGAGTTACAGTTGTATTAAGTAATTTTAGCTCCGCCTCGATATGATTCATGGGCATGTGGCTGCCATGTTGTTTGCATAACTTAACGTTTTTGATTAATAAGTCACACTATGCTGAATAGTTTGACGCAACTTGTAATTATTTGTGAGAAATCCAGTGACGAGTTTGCAAAAGTATGTTTTGCATATTATTCACTTCGTGCTTGGACTCCTAATTATCGTGAGTGAGTAGCAAGTGACATATTCATATGGATGAAGAGGGGGTAAACATCACTATCTCTTCCCCTCTATCTCTTTAACACGCATGTTTATGGAATGAGAAACTGTCTTTTATGTAACAGTGCAACATAGGTCCTTTTTAATTATGGCACAAATATAAGATTTGTGCATTGACCAAGAAACGTGCAGAAGGCTGTGAGGAAAAAAGAGCAGATTCATTTTGGAGTGCTGCATTCATCCAGACGTCCTCCCCACCACAACCTCCACTGTAGAGTGAGAAGTATGCAAATATCTTTCAATCTTTACTTGAGGTACAGCTTTTTAATCATTTTTAATAATAATTTGTTGGAAAACCCTCTGACCATCTTTGGATGCTTACCAAATCTTAATATCAAACATCTGTTGACATCACATGTTTGAAATCACGCCATTATTAGCTCTAAATTTCACCCATCCCAACACTTGTATTGCAAGTGTGAAATGCAGGAACGGAACAAATGAAATTAAGTTGACCAGAACAAAAAACCCTAAAGTATTTTGGGTTCATATTGTCTGCTCTTTTCTGATTGGGGTATCTATCAAAGTAATATATGGGTTAAGTAGGTTAATAACCTTAATCATACAACTGATCACAATGATCACAAAGGTCTCTCAATCCAAAGGTGGCCTCTGAAAACCTTTTTATAGTGTAGCAGACGGAGCACTTTAATGTCCTCTTGAAACAAGACTTGGTGTAAATCAGACCATACCTGTTTACATATGTGCCAGAGAAATAACTGAATTCTGAGATTGCAGAAATGTATTGTTTCTATTTGGGTGGGATATTTTGCTTTCTTTTCTCAATGAGTAAGGTGAAAGTAGGTATGTGTAGGTACACATAGGGTATGTGGTGCATACCTGTATATGTACAATGTATATAAGAGACATTTTGTGGATTTTGGCATCTGCACAGGGTTGTGGAACCAATCCCTATGGATATAGAGAGCAGACTGTTTATGCTTTGTTTGGCTTCACGCAGCATTTATATGATCCTACACTGTTGGGTTCTTGTGCAAATCACTTAGTGTGGAGTGTACCTAAGATTGTATCTTAGTCATTCTGGATAAGAGCATATTTCAGATGACTAAATGTAAATACTACATTTTTATACTGACTTTACACAGGTTTTTTTTTTATTTATTTAATTAAATTTATACTTATTACATGCTAGTCAATACTGATTAAAGTGTCTTGCTAGGCAGAGTAAGGGCAAACTGGAGTCTTATTGCGGGTTCAAATTTTAAGATATAATCCATCCTGAGTCCTCTAAGGTCCAACATTATTGATATTTGTTTAGGTATTTCGCTATTATTGTTGACCCCTGCCTTTAGACCTTCCTAATTCTGTTTTTTTTTTTTTTTTTTTTTTTTTTTTTTTTTTTAAAACAAAGGCATAGAGTATAAGCAAATAGTCCCACCTGCCTTTTAGAGCATCACAACAACAATTATTGTACATTTTTATTATCACTTTTGTACAACGCTCTATTCATCTGCTTTGGTCAGAGAGTCTTGAACAGTCTTCAGCTTGTCTCACACGCAAAGCCCTGTCTTCCCACTGTACATAGTGAATGTATACAGATTTTGTCTCAAGTTGTTACCACTGGGATTGTGCTGTATGTGTACCAAAACTAATCTTGCCTGTTCCCTAAGTGCTGTACACATGTGGTGAGTTTTAAATATAAGTTTTGTGTTCCATATTTACAGTTTATGGCTGTGTTTTATGATGTTATATTTTATTGTATTGTAAATATTTTAATGACTAGCTCACAAAAATTTTGTACATGTACAGACTTTATATCTAGCCTACTCACAAACATGTGGGCACTTGTTTTTTCTTTTGTTTGATTTTCTCTGTCAATTGCAGCAGTTCAGTTTGCTGCTTATGGTGAGAGCAGCTCATGTTTAAGATATAAAATTGTCCTGCTGTTTGAGGCTTGGTAAGTATGCTCTGTATGGCTTATGTGCCCTATAAACAAACCAATGCTCCAGTGTAACAGCACACAATTGGCCCATGCATCTTCACCACTGACTCAGCCACAGCGACAAATTATAGAGAAAAAGAGGGGGAGAGGATCTTGAGAGGCAGGAGATGGAAAAAAGAGGGAGTTAAAGCGACAGGCAAAAAGGAGAAAGTGTAGGAAAGCGAGACTGAGAAAGAGAGGGTGAGAGATAGACAGCTTGATGAGACAAAAGGATGAGGAGAAAAAGGTTGACAAAGCCTGTTATTTTTATGTTTTCATTAGTTCCTCTGTGAATGGTATTTGAGCTGTATAGCCTGGCAGGGGATGCACCAAGTTTTTTTCTGATCTCTTTTCAGAAATATCACATGACTTCAGAAAGCATTAACATGAGACAGAATTGCGCAGGATTGAGCGTGCCCACTCATGCTCTCTCTGTGCCTGACATTAACAACGTAAAAACCCTGTACTCTTGAATTTTAAAAGTTTGGAATCGCTAATAAAGTATGTTCATTCGGTACCATAGATGTAGTATATTTCAGAAACTGACAATGTGATAACTATTTAATTTTATTTCAAATAATAGCTTAGTTTATCTTGGTTTGTATTGATTGTAGGATATTACATTTGCAATAATTACAAGAAAATGATTATTAATCATGAAGACGTTCATGGAATGTGTCCACCCATCCCCATTGTAGCTCTTCCTAGAACTGTGACTGGCTTGTGGGCTTTGGCCATCTTTTTAAGCTCATCTCATGAGTTAAAAAGGGATCTACTTTTTTTAGCCATCCACCATTCCATATTTGTGTTTTTTGCCTTTCTATGGCCAGTATCAAATGTTTGTGGTTTTTAAACTTAACAGAAACACTTCAGCATCCTTGAGTTGCCTTGACTGCACAGTTCACAAAAAATTAGGGGATATTTCAAAACAAATAAATGAAAAGAAGCATTTGATTTTATTTCATCAGGCAAGATAATCAGAAAAGCAAATGAAAAGTCAAAGAAAGTTGTTTGATTATGCAAATGAGATGCAAACTCGATTATCATGATTGAGTAGTAGGTGGAATATTCATGTGGGTGAACAGAAGCTTGTCAAACTGAATGAGAGTGCCACACATTGACTGTTCTGT
>JAUZSV010447604.1:0-17210 GCA_034780495.1 Parotocinclus cesarpintoi | reverse complement strand
ACAGTCACAGTAGATGGTATATGGAGTATCCCTGTATGGATTGGTACTCTGATAGGTCAGACTACCAATCCATATAGTGATACTGACTATAATTTAAGTGTCCTTTTGTTACTTGTCTAATAAGTGTTGATTTCTTCGCTTTTCTAAATATTGACGATTTAAATATTCACAAATTGCAAAAGCTGTTTTGCTCCCCCTAATCCTGTGTATGGTTATTTCCGGGGTGGCTAGATCTTGTGTGAAAAAATGCCTGTGTCAATAGGAAAAGATTAATAAGTCCTTTACAGAATAGGTGTAACTTGCAACTTTGTGGGGTTAATCTTATGCACTTGTGCATACTAAGAAACCCGACTGTAATCAGGCAACTGGTATACATGCTATGAATAATATGGCTATTAAGGTAAAATTCAACATACAATGTATTGGAATTCTTTATCTGATTTCTAGATCAGAGTCTGCTATATACATATTGCTTTTATCGTGTATGCACTTGCAAGCAAGAAATGTTTTATTACCAGTAACATAGATTGCCAAATGTGGAGAATAAAGTGATAGCAAGGCAAAACGCCAATCGGCGCACTACTAACAGACACAAAGTTCAACATTAAGCTGATAGAACCATAAGTTGTTGGCACAAGATTGAAGTTTTTACGTAGTATATCGTAAGCTCTCTTATTTCCAGATATTCGCTATCCGAACCATTTTCCAGAACAAGGTACATTGTAGATTTCTGGGCTCAGCTGCTTTATCTTTTGTTTTATTTTGATACTGTATTGTACGGTGTAGTCACTAAACACCACTGCTAAACTTGTAATTGTGACTACTAATTCTCTGCATTTAGGATGGTCTGGAAGGGTTGCTGGAGGTCTTGATTGGCCTTCTGTCTGTGGATGACATGAACATGCTGGCATGTGTCTCGGGCACCCTGTCAAACCTGACATGCAATAACGCACGCAACAAGTCTTGCGTGACCCAGAACAATGGCGTGGAGGCCCTGATCCATGCGCTGCTGCGTTCTGGGGCGAATCATGATGTGATTGAGCCAGCTACCTGTGCTCTTCGCCACCTCACCAGCCGCCATCCAGATGCAGAATTGGCACAGAATGCCGTACGCACACATTATGGCATCCCGGCCATTGTCAAGCTGCTCAACAAACCTCACTACTGGCCTGTTGTTAAGGTAAAAATTAGGACTTAGAAATACAGGTGGTCTTAGTTTTAAAATATGTTTTCCTCTACATCACATACTGCCAAGTTTCTAGCGGGTAAGTATTGTACTGCGTATCTAAAATCAGAATACAGTTTCTGCTGAATGAGTACTTATCTGATTAAGTGTTTCTTACTCTCCCTCTTTGTGTGTGTGGCTTAACTAAAAATAACTCAGCACACAGCCATTAATGTCTAAACCACTGGCAACAAAAGTGAGTAATCCATAAGTGAGAATAGCCAAATTGTGCCCAAAGTGTCAATTTTGTGTGGCCAGCATTACTTTCCAGCACTGCCTTAACTCTCTTTTGGGCATGGATATTACTAGAGCCCGATGTGTTGTCGCTGGAATCCTCTTCCACTCCTCCATGACAACATCACAGAGCTGGTGGATGTTAGAGACCTTGCACTCCTCCACAGGCCGAGTGAACACCTGAAATCTTTTTACATATTCCTCAAACTCATCCTAAACTACTTTGTGTAGTGTGGTAGGGCTCATTATTCTGCCACACTGTTTTGTGCCACTGTCGATATTAACAGACAAGTTAAGTGGTATGTGACAAACTAACATGCATGTGAATACCAGGCCTCTGGGTTTCCCAGAAGAACATTTCCCAGAGCAATAAACTGCCTTAGCCGGAATCCACCAACACCTGACATTTTGAAGAAGCTCACTCAGAAACTTGTGCATGACCCTTTTTCCTCCTTCGAACGTGGTGTATAAAGATCTATATTAATGATTCACTCGTTATTACACTGACTATATGATTTTTAATAAAACATTGTATTACATTAGAGGAAAATGCTAAACAGAAGCATTTTCGCCAGTGGTCAAAAACATCTGGCCTCCACTCTATATGGTAAAGCCAAACAGCTTATTTATTTTTCCATCCTCTGCTTTTAGGCTGTGGTTGGCCTGATCCGGAACCTGGCACTTTGCCCAACCAATCAAGCTCACCTTAGAGACTCGGATGCTATTACCAAACTTGTCGTTTTGCTGAAAAATGCCCACCAGGATGCTCAGAAGCAGGGTTCAACCAGTCAGCAGTACCAGGTAGGCTAAGATGCACTTCATCCTGAGCTCTACTACACTGCATTGTGGTAACATTGCTCCCAACTGACCCCCAATCATTTATTCATGCAACTCACAAAAGGCAGTGGTTCCAGTTTCCATGTCTCATTTCTCTTTGTCTGTGGACTACCCAGGATGGAGTGAGAATGGAGGAGATTGTGGAGGGATCCACAGGAGCGCTGCACATTATGGCCAGAGATCCTGTCAACAGAAGACTGATCGCTGAAATGAACACCATTCCGTTGTTTGTGCAGGTTACTGTTATATCACATTGTGCAATTTCCTCTATTTCTTATAGATGGCAATGAGGATATGCTTAACTTCCTCTAGGGGCTGTTGACCTGGCATAACACTCTCTCTTTCTCTCCAGATGCTCTACTCCCCAGTGGATAACATAAAGCGAGTGGCTGCTGGTGTGCTGTGTGAGCTGTCTCTGGACAAACAATTCGGCGCAGAAATTGATAACGAGGGTTCCAGCGCTCCACTCATGGAGCTGCTGCACTCCAGCAATGAGGGCATTGGTATGTGGGAAAGATCTGCTTCAGTGTTGTAGATAATACAAATTGCATGTAATTACATTCTTCTACTCTACAATTTACAATTAGTCATTAACAGATGCTCTTATCCAGCATCTGACACTAAACAACAATCATGGGCTAAGGGCTTTGCTTAAGGACCCAACAGTGGCAACTTGGCTGGGGTGCTATTTAATCAATGTACAACATTTAGGAGACACCCTTATCCAGTTTGACTCACAACTGGTTCAGTCGTACAATCCAGGCAACGGTGGCTGCTTGGCAGAGGTGTGATTTGAAACCTGGAACTTCTGATCCAGTACCTTAACCTCAAGGCCACTACAGTCCCTATACTCTCTTTCTCACACACAATCCCAAAAATACTTAGCAGGACTTGCTAGGCATGCTTATTTTCAAGGAATATGAAGTGATTTTTAAAAAGTATTTGATTTCATTTCATTAAACAAGATTAAGCATATGTGACTCAATTATTGACGGGATCAAACTGTTCAGCAGTTCTTGTGGGATCCTCTTTGTATTCATTTTGAAATATCCCCTAATTTTTGTGAGCAGTGTATTAAGATGGTAAGAAAATGACAAAGTGTCTTACAAAAGCTGTTCTTTGAACACAGGAGTCATTTGGGCACACTGTGAATGCATAACAGCGATCAAATCAAGTCAAGTCAGATTTATTTAACATAAAAATAGCTTTTTAATAGCTTTTTAACATAAAAAATGTATCAGAGCAGCTTTATGAACATCTAGGCCCACAGCCACAATAAGCAAGCCTAGAGTAACAGTGGTAACTCTCGAAATGTAATCCATTCTTAATTTTGCACGAGAGATCTAAATTAAATCTAAATGTTTTTTGAATTAAAAATAAATAAATCATAGGATAAATACACAGATGCCAAGTAGTATCAATACATCGAATAGAGACCGGGGATAGGTGGGGGTAAACAAAATCTAACTACTGCTTTTTTCCTCTGAAGTAATAGCTCAAAAAAAAAAAAGAAATTAAATTTTATTTAGATCATTCATTACAGATGTGACCGAAGAAGTAATTTAGGCACGTCAAGTGTTTGATATGTAGAATTGAAGCTGTTAGACTATTGCTCTAAGGCATTTTTGTCCTTGGTTTAATATTTTTCATGTTCTGCTCCTTGTCCTGTTTAAGGTGGCACTAACACCTGTTTTTGAGCACAGTAAGTAAGGTTTCCCTGGATGCAACATCTGTCTTTTGCAGGGCTGCTTAGGGCTTACTGTTGCAGCATCTGGAAATGAATAGTTAGACAAAGTCAGTCATGTCTGCCTGTGATGCCTTACCCAGACAGAAGGCCCTACCAGTACTCTAATCCCTCAAGTGTTGGAGTTCCCTATTTAGCTGCTGTGCCACTCCAGTGCTGCTGTGGCACCAGTATTAATTATTGTTTGTGGAAACTGCTCATGCGTTCAGTTTGGAATCGGGATTTCATAAGGCTGTAGTGCATTTGACTGAACAGATACTGTGACAGGGTTCATGAGCAGAAACTTAAGTAATTATTTCCTTTCTCTTCCAGCTACCTATGCAGCTGCTGTGCTGTACCGCATCTCCGAAGACAAAACTGCCGACTACAAGAAGCGTGTCTCTGTGGAGCTTACCCACTCTCTCTTCAAGCATGACCCTCAAGCATGGGACATGGTAAGTGGGCCTTCTGGCAGTAAAGATGAGCTTTCTCAGTTTGGAGTTATCCAAGGCTGCATTTCTTTTATATAGTGTATTGATTATTTGTTGTTTGACTTCTCCAGGCTCACCAGAATGCATTGGACCAGAATTATGCACAAGATATGGGTCAGTACCTATGGAAAACCTTTTTTTTTTTTTTTAGCTATACATCCATAGACAAATACCATGTGCCATGTTGGAAGAGATGCATATCTGACTGATTCTTCTTTTTCTTTTGCAACTAAAAACTGTTTGGAGCATTATCAGACCGGTGTAATAATGCAGCCTGAAAATGTACTAATGTGTATGTATGTGTGTGTGTTTGTGTGTTCAGTAGATGATGCTCGCTTTGGATATGATCAAATGCCAATGGACTTTGATATGGCTGATGATTACACACATGGCTATGACCTCAGACCCTACGCTGATGCTTGCTAACAGGTTATTTCACTTGTACAAACAGATCTCTTGTGTTTTTCCTGCTTACATCTTCGAACTACTACTATTTCCACACTCAATCCAGCAAATCATTCATCTTTTTTACTTTTACATGAGTATAGTTATGAGTAAGCACAGTATATGAAAATAAAATAAAACTAGTCCATAGTCACTTTTATTAAAGCGGACTTGCACGTGTTTTTCGCTTAATAAAAGACATGTATTTGTTTGCGATTGTGCCCAGCAAAGCAGGATATTCACATTCATGTCATTTAGCAGACGCCCTAATCTAGTGACTTTTTACTGATATAATCTTATAATCCAAGCAGTTGTGGGTTAAAAGCCTTGCTCAAGGACCTAACAGTAACAGCTTAGCAGAGGTCAGATTTGAGCGCTGTACCGTCTGGTCCATAGTCCATTGCCTTAACCACTAATCCACAGTCCATAAAACTAGTAAGTATTTTTTTTAGTGATTGCTAAAATCATTAACATAGAATTGACACTGTGTTGTAAACAGGAAAGGAAAATTTGGTAAAATGTGTATGTATTTTTATATACACTGCTCAGAAAATTGGCAGATATTTTATTATGGTACATTTCATTTTTGTGAGCAATATATTTGAACCATTTTGCCATTTCTGTCCCCAGAAAATAATGTTTATAGATAATTAATATAACTAACTTTAAAATAACATTGTATTATTAAGTGTCCTGCAGAGGGGTGCAATTGCAAATTTAAGGTACATCATTTCCAACATTGAAACCTACCTAGAATACCGAAAAAAGCAATTGTTAGCTGTTCCTAAACTGAAGCTTTACAATTTACATCATTACAATTCTTTAGAAATCTTTCGTGTTATTGTGCCATTCCCTAGCCAATCTATGTCATAAATATGTTTTTATGTTTTTTAATGAGATTTAATTTGAAAATACCTATTTTAGTCATGTCCTCAGGTTTTTACTCAGTCCTGTTACCATATTCCCACTTCTGAAAATTATGGAACATATCAAAAGCCACACGTTCAATAGGAAACTGTATCATCTGGATTTTCTGCAAAACCAAAACTTAGATGTCCTTTATCAGATCTCTCCTGTATATTCAATGATATTGTAACTATGACTGTGAAGGTCAATCAAAGCTTACTGACCTGTTTCCTAAATATGTGTTGTAGTTATTTGTTTATTTTTTAGCATACATTTTTTTTGGTAAATCATTACAATGTGCTCATGGTCCTATTGCTATTGGTATTGATGTCAGGGGTTAAATTTTATGCATTTGCTAATTCTGAGCTAAATAATATCAGTAATGGATGAAGCACTTGCTATTTTCTTGTGCGATTCAGTTTTGTTTAATACATGACTAGCTGATTCTTACTGTGGTCCTCTTTACCATCTCTACTGCAATGCACTAATAACACACTCTTACACAAACTCCTGCGCATAAATGATACAAACAATTAAAAACACACACTGTGGGTTGCATTAACATTTGAAAACAGACATGCACACATAAAACAGACAACAAGTGCACAAGCACCCAAAAATAAACAAAACGTTAACACGCTAACCATTGGGACCTGGAAACGAATACACGAGTCGTTAAGCATTTACATGCAAAAACTGACTTCTGAGCACTGTGCTCTTTATGTTTGTGTTTGTGTTTGTGCCACTGTCGGCGTCACAGCACTGTCGTGGCTTAAATGACCTGTACAGAAGCATTGTATGTGCCTAACTGACTGATCACTGATTATGGTCGCCAACTAATCAATCAGTGTATCTTTGGGAGCAACGATGCATTGATACAATAAAGTCACCTAAAATTGACCAGTTTTCATTACGAACACTGTGTCGTTAGAGTCAATGTTGGAAAATCTGTAGAAAATTAATGTGATTTTTACAACAAGCAAATGGCACCTATTTGGCAAAATGACAGTTTCACTAGAGATTACATAATGCACCACAAAACACATTGTAGTCATTGTACAGGGTGAGTCAAAAGTCACATGACATGTCACGTGGTGCTTTGTGGACTTTTTTGGCTGCCAAAAACACTATTGAGGTTTTTTCGTCAGTAGCAATGAGTCTTGTCGTAAATTATTTACGTAGCTGCAGCTGCTTGCATCAGTTTAAGACTCTGATGCTTGCTTACAAAGCTAAAAATGGGCCTGCACCCTCCTGTGCAGAAGCGGTGGAATTAACTTCCCCTCAATGTTCGAACAGCTGAGTCTCTGGCCATCTTCAAACGCTGTTTAAAGACCCATTTGTTCTGCACTTACCTCAACTAACCCCCCACTCTTGTCTTTCTATCTATTAAAAAAAAACACAACCTTTACAGTTTCAGAAGTGTATTCTTGTTCATATTCCTGATTATTAAGAATGGATTATGTTACTGATGTCTTAAAGCACTTTTGTAAGTCGCTCTGGATAAGGGTGTCTGCTAAATACTGCAAATGTAAATTTATTTAAAGCAAACCAGTCTGTGCTCAATATCATCTGCAGCGTATAAAAATGCTACTTGCGTAAGAATTATAGAATTTTATAGTGACCTTGAAGTCTGAGTAAAATAGTATTAATAAACCCTTTACAATATAGTACATACTTATGTTGGGTGTAGCTGAAGTGCAACATGTTTTGCCGAGTTTCCTAGAGCTCGGGTGCAGACTCATCGTTGTAATGTTTGATAAACACACTTCATCCGTTTATTTAGAACTTAAAACTAGTTTGCTTTCAGCTGCAAGGAATTATATGGGATAATTTGTTTATGTTCCAGATCTATACTTGCTAACTCCATGTTGTTTGTCTTTGTGTTTACAGAATGCAAGTGAGGAACAACACTAAGAGGGATTGTTTGGAAATAAGTAGCCTGATGGAGCTGCAGCTGAACTGTGGCTCACTGGCTTGACACACACTACTGTACTATATGCACCTATCACTGTGCTGTGAGGGGTGGAAACGTTATATTACTTAACACTGCCTTCTCAAAAAAACCATGGCACACACTGTCTTACCTTTTTTATTGTAGAAAATGTGTATTTTAGGACTTTTATTTTGGGGGTGTAAACACACAGGTGGCACGAGGACAGGGAATCTGCCAAAGAGATTTTATAATGTCGTTGTGTTGATAATCATGCCTTTTTTGTTTTGTAACTTTAGAAAACGCTGACCACACTGAGACAGAAATCAGTTCTGAAAAGCTTTGTCCACTTGAGGCACCAGTCTCAAACGGTTTAAAATTGGTTTTAAAGGGAAGTGGTTTAAAGCAACACTAAGGCTGGGTGATATTGCATAGGCTATAAATACGTACTTTAAGTTCTGTTTAAAATAAGTTTCATATATTTGCTGATTTTAATAGCATTGTAGTGCTTGTCTAGTGTAAAACTACCATTACCTGTTTGACTTTCTTGCACATAACAGGAACAACATTGAAACACTTTGCAAATTATTTCATTTTCTTTTTCCTTTTTTTTGCTGAGGATATTGATTTTTTTTCTATTGTCAGACTAGTAAATTCTATCTTTGCCATATCTTCTCAAAAAGGAATTTAAGATTTATAGATATTTATAGATACATTTTATAATTTTCCAAACTGTCTCCAGATCTGGGAAATGAAAATCCCAAAATTTTGTAGGATTTCCCTGTAGGTTAATCCAGTGATTCTATGAAATATACATTAATGCGGTGAAGATATTTGCAGTGATGTAGTCTGCCTATGTATAATACTAAGTAACAGCTAAGGGAAATATAGAAAGTGACAAAGAATTGTCTTTACAGTGTTTCTACATAACTTTGTAACCAACAATTAAAAAATAAATTCATATACTAACTCAAGTAATGTGTTATTCCCATTTTGTCAACTCCACACCAAACTGTATTTAATATTTTTTCCTTGAATTTCTAATTCTGTTGGGTTTATAATTATCGGCTAGACAGGATCCTATTGGATTTGCTATTGCCATTTTATTTATGTACACAATTGTGTATGTAAATATACTCCTAGAGATAGATAACATTGTCACATTGAGTATGTGAATATTAGATCTGTCTGGTAGTTTGTCTCTACAAGTCTCAAGAGGCATGTAGTCTAGATGAGGAAGACATGAACAAGATGTAGAAAGTGAGACTATTCCAGATGTTGAGCTCTTTATGACTGATTATCTTCAGTTGATATCAGCCAGGGGCTGCTCGTTGGGTAGCACTGTCACCTTAAAGCAAGAAGGTCCTGGAGCAGTCCTCCCTGTGTCAGTGCGGGTTTACTCTGGTTTTCTCCCACAGTCCAAAGCAAGTAAAAAAAATCCAGAAAGTACAACCATGACCTCAATTGTTGTGGGAACATCTTTGGAGTATCTTGATGGTGTAAGTGTGTTCAGGGACAATTCGTTTGAAGTGCAATGTGAGTGCAGGAGAGTCGGGCAATTGTGGATCATGCGTTGGTGTAGTTAAAGGCAATCTGACTTGGTGCAAGTATTGCCTTACATTTGTCAAAAGCTAAAGCAGAAGTGCTTGGTTCAAGAATGAAATATTGGAGATTGTGGTTACCCAGAAGAAAAAATATTTTTTTAGTGTTCAAGAACGTTTGACAAACTTCCATATGCATTTACAACTATAGATTTGTCTAAGTTAAATCTGTGCAAAGTCTACTATGAATACCTTCTTGCTATGCAGCACACATGTACGAAACCTTCAATAACGGAACTATTTTTTAAACACGAGTACAACAATCATGACTGCAAAGTCTGCGGTGGGACTGGAACTGCTGTTAGGAATACAGCTCATATGTACAAAGTACTGTTGTTTCCTTTGTGAATTGGGATAGCTCCGTACATAATGAATTACAATGGTCACATTGCAATAAAAGAACTTGGCACCTAAGTTGGGAATGATCCACTGCTACTGCTCACTAAGTTTTGCATTTACAACCCCAAGACCAGTTAAGTTGGGATGTGGTTTTAAACTTTAATAAAACAACAAAATTATTTGCAAATCCTTTAAAACCCATATTTTATAAAGGCAAGATATTTAAGATATTTAGGCAAGATTATCAACTTTTTTTTCACTTATTTTGAATTTGATGCCTGCAGCACGTTCCAAAATATTTGGGACGGGCAACAACAGACTGCTCAAAAACACTTTTAGTGTAGATAGTTTAGTACATTCCACAGGTGAACAGGTTAATTGTAAACAGGTGAGTGTTATGATTGGGTATAAAGGGAGAATCCCTGAAAGGCTCTGCCGTTCACAAGCAAGAATGGGGTGAGGTTCACCACTTTATGACAACTGCATGAGCAAAATGTCCAACAGTTTAAGAACAACTTTTCTTATCATGCATTTGTAAGGAATTTAGGGATTTAATCGCTACAGTCAAAAACCAACATTGAATGCCCTCAAGCAGAACTGCATTCAATTCCAGCATTATTCAGTTATGGATATTACCACATGGGCTCAGGAACACATCAGAAAAGCATTGTCATGCAAGTTAAAACTCTACCATGCAGTGTAAATGATGCATTAAATCAGAATAACTGTTCAGTTTTATATAGGCCACCAAACATTTTTAAACCTGAGAAAATGTGGAGTGTAGATGATTTTTCTTACACACACACTGCTAGCACTTTGTAAATTTCACAAGCAGTAGCAGTGGAACATGTACTGTAGACTTCAGTACTGAAGACCCCCCTCTCCCAATACTTTAAAAGCATGTACCTTCCCAACAACTGTGTTTTCTGACATCATTAAACAAAGCCCATAAAGAAATGGTTTAGCTACTTTGATGGAGAATTAAGTTGGCTTGCAGAGAGCTTGGACATGAACGTTTCTCTTTTTTGGCTTTCACAACAACCTTTAGAGATGGCTTTCCTCTAGATTCCAAAACGTGACTGTAGGCACTTATGTTAGACAATATAGTAAGGTAAGGAAGAGTGGTTGAACACCAATACAGCTCATATTCCTGGCAGGAGCAGTTACAGTAGTTCAGTCAAGGATGGATGGGGTTAGGTAATCAGATATGAAAATGCATTTACTGTAGCCCAGTTATTGTAAGAAATTTGAGGAGCATCACTTTGGTTTTATTAAAAATGTCTTATTATTGGTCATATGTAAAGTTATTTTTCTAAACAATAGTTAGTGCATTTTTTTTGGTGAAAGAGGTATGACAGGCCTCAGACTGGAGTGTCCTCTCACTTAACTGGGTGGGAGTGTGCCATTCGTGTATGCCCAACACAGAACCCTGCATTTTACATTATTGCTAGACAATAAGCCTTAAAATAAAATATTCTTTATAAAATTTTACATTTTATGCATGCCACAAATACTTGTAAAGTTATGTCTTCCTACAAAAATGACAGTGTCACCAGTTACCCTGACATGCACATGTCAATCAGGGGATCATCCTCTGGCACTGCAACAGTAACCCATGCTAGCCAGACCATGGACTGATGTCCCATGTTTTCTGGGGAGAGGCACTAGAACCCCTGTGACCCTGACCAAGAAAGGAGTCAAACCAAAGGGGAGAGACATCTTAAGCCTTATAGACCCTGAAGTTCAGTGTAATCAGATCAAAATACACTTCACAAATTAGGGGATACTCCAAAACGAAATATATTTTTCCATTTCAAATATAAAGACATGCTTTAAACACAAACTCCAATTTTAATTTCAGAATACAGATTCTGCTGAATGTGTATTTCTATGCATTATTGGATCCAGCTCATAATGTCAAAGCATAGTAAACAAATCATAGAAGCTTCTGTAATTGTTTATAGAAACAGAACTACACTTTGAAACTGAGGATTACAACAAAAAGACCAAGCTAAAACTTAGTTAAAATCTTGTACATTTATTTCATTAAAAGACAAAATGTACACATTCGCTTTAAATAATAATAAAAAAACAAAAAAACAATCATGGACATTCACACCCAGTTTCATAAATTGTAAAAAGCAAGAGGTCACAAATTTAAAACAAAAGTGACTCTATAAGAGGTAAACTTTTCCACTAATCACATGGTAAAGTATGTAAGGATTATAGTTCCTTTGTACAAAATTAAGGCAGGCCTGCAGCCAAGATGCTGCCCAGTAACGCTCGATCCTTCAGCGCATTCTCCACATCCTTCTCCTCAATCTTCAAAGAGATCTGGCAACAAAGAATAGCACTTCAGATTTTTTTTTTCTATTCTCTCCCTCTTTTTTTGTGAAAATCCTTGGTGGAACCATATTGAAGGTGCCATGGTTCTTACCTTAGTTAGTCGAGCTTCTTTGGCCTTCTTGAGAGAGAAGATGCCTCTGCTCTCCAGCAAGCTGCACAGCGACAGACATTCAGCCTGGCCCACATTGCTCACCTGCCTCTGCTGGCACAGTTTACTATAGGCTTCACACAACTGTAATTAAAAGAGTTCGAGGAATGATGTATAATTTTAAAATGTTGTATTGTATTTGTACCATTATACTTATTCAAAGTCTCCACGTCATTATAGTTAATCTAACGTAACAGCTAGATTGTTTAGCTCAAAACTTCCACAAACAACTCAAAGCTATTTAAAATCATTCACCACTGTTTACAAGTTAAAACAAATTAGCAGCATTACATAGTTTTGTAGATGGAGGCCACATACAGTCACTATTAGGACCAGTTATAGGGGAGGGAGGGCCTCCTCTTCTTCAATAAAAAGCCTCAATTCCTTGTGGTATAAATTACTGCTGATTTGCCAGATGCAGTTTCACTACCCAGTTCTACCACATCCAAAGATGTTGGTGTTGTGGATTTGGATCTGGTAACTAGTAAAGTCACTGAAGGACAACGAACCCTCAGACATGTTTATGAAGCCAAGTTCTCTCACTAGAGAGTCCATTTCTAAAACAGTTGTTTACACGTTCCTCATTATTGCAGTGAAAGTCTACCAAATATTCTACTATTTTTCAATGGCTCAAAAATGTCACGTTCTTTTCAAAAATCGAGAAAATTAAATACGCGTTACAAGGATATACAGCCAAATGTTTCCACAAGTGGCAGCATTTTGTCTCCTATTTCACAATGTGCGCTTGGTTCCGTTTTATTTCCTGTACTCTTTATATTCCCTTAATCTTTAGTAATATGTCCATTGGTCGTGGTGAGCCGAGTGAGGATGGGGTGGGTTGATTTGGGTTTGTTTCTTTCTTATAACTATCTATCTGTTTAATTAAAATGGAACATGTATATGGTATTTGTAATTGTAATCTCAGAATATTTTTTTTTACAATCTAAATATTTGCCAAAAAATAAATAAATAAAAGTTGTTTACTACCAGGTTTCTGCACTTTCACAATATATGGTTCCAACTTTAGAACATTAAACATAATAAAACAGTATGAGGAAAGACAAGCATCTGACAATGAAAGTAATCAGACAAGCTTACAAAACCTGGAACAAAATATTTAACCCACACTATTGATATAAGGGCAGCACAGGACAGAAATGTGTGGAGATCGATGTGACCGAGAGTCAGCTGCGACTGTACAGTTAATCCCATCCATTGATATTCAGGTATATTCACTATTGATATGGGTATTAATTCTGTGAACAGCTTAATTTGATCCCTAACTTGTAATTCCATATTTCAGTAACAACAAGGACAAACCTGAAAAAAAAAAAAAAACACCAAACACTGCCACCTTTTGGACACTTGGTATTTCAACAGTCTTTTGAAGATGTCGAAAATAACAGTAAAACTGTCTAACCTTACAACTTAACTTAGCATTACAACTGTATCACAAATGTGCAAAAATCAATTCAAAGTGCCTACCAGAATGCATCGGACTGAACCACATGTCCATTATTTGCTACTTGTGTAAAAGTAACTGACTGACCAGCAAAGAGGTCAACCTCAAACCAATGGAAAGAACAGCACAACACAACACTTGGTAAAGAGACTTCACAGCGAACAGTGGCAAAGGGAGCGTACTAAACACCAAATGTCTGTTCATGCAGCCCATGTTTTAAACTCACTTTGCCCAGCTGGATCTCTCGACTCTTGCCGTTGCGTGTAAGCAGGAGCAGACAGCAGACCAGCAGTTTCTGCTGAAGTGGAAAACTCTCTCCTCCTCCAGTGCTGGATGCCATTCGGTCGCCGTACACCTCTGACAGCACCCGTGCCACCTGAGGAACGCTGACCCGTGCTAAAACAGAACAAATGCATATTCCATTCAGACATGTACTTCACGTCAACAAAAAGCTACGGTTACAGTACAAATTCATTCAAAGCAACAGGGTTATCTGGAGAAACCTAAATAAATCTTGATGCAACTGTGCTTTGCTGCTCAAAGCAAAATAGAATGTGTTCACATTACCATGTTTGAGCCAAAACTTTAACTACATTAAAGAGTTAAGTTGTTAGGGATGTTAAGAAGAAATAAGACCTAGTTAAGACAGCTATCCTGACCACCTTTCACCTAATGATCTAAATGACTAGTGCATTGCAATTCTAGCAAGTATCAGTTTTATTCAGACACTGGAAATGTGTCTGATAGTAAAAATCACTTGAAGTCGGTTGGTTTAAGGCCAGTATAACAGTATGTCAACTCCTCAATTTGGCAAAGCTGAATTAGAAGTTCCTTCTCAGACAGTACACCATGTTGTCATCAGGACTTCTCAAATCCTTTCTGGATCAGAACCAAGTGCAGAAAATACAGGATATGGCTCGATTCAATACAAAACTCCAAGAGGACAAGGATGAAAGAGAAGGAAAGAGGAAGGAACCAAGATAACATTGTTCTGGTCATGGGGATAGTACAAGAAAGTCAAAACATCTTACTGATTATCGTTACTACAGTATACTCCTCACTTCAATCTTGAAATATTACAACAGTTAACAAATTAGATAACTTTATGTTTACCTTTACTGTTTTCTGTAGTCTCCAATATTTTTGATCTGTTGGTAGATTCAACCACCTCCACAGCTCTCCTACAGGGTGAGGAAGAGAAAAACTGTGGCATGTCCAAAAGTGACTAAACTAAAAAATGATAAGGGGTTTAACAAGTGGTCACATACCTGCAGATGTCTAGTGCTTTGCGTGCATCTCCTGATACTGCAGACACCTTTCTAGCACAGAACTGAACAGCAGCAGCATCTAGGACACTTTCCCCTGAAACCTGCATAGGAATGGAGGGGTTATGTACTGTACTGACTAAAAACGGTCACATACATCCAGCATTGCTTGACAAAGTGTGTACACAAGAAGGTTGCCTTACCAGTGTGAGTCTGTCCTGTACGATGGCTGCCAGCTCCTGGCGACTGTAAGGGGGGAAATTAAGAAGCTGCGGTTTGCAGTGTGGTTTAGCCTGCAGTCGGGGCAGTATACGGTCCGTCAGGTCTAGAGCGTTGGCAATACCTGAGGGTAAGACAAGCAGAGGTTCTCAAATAATAGAATCTAGAAGCCTTTCTGCCTGGGAAGCACAGTACTACTATCATTTCTTTATACAACAGCTACTTCAAACCTACAATCTAACTGGTTGAGAAGTATTACCACAAACTGTATGAATATGCTGACATGCTCCCAAGTAGTGACTAGGAATTTCAGGGCACCTCACAATATTATATTAATCACGATATATTGCCCATGATAAAATAATGATACTGCGATTCGACAGTACCCGATACAATGCAACACAAACCCATAAAAAGCACTGTCATATCTGTGTATCATAACTGAAGATAAAATAGTGCCAAATTGTCATTGTCTTAGCATTCCAATGTAAAACGGCTAACAGCCAGACGGCAGGACAGTTCTGGGTTTAAAATGTAGAAATCCATGACTGAAATCTTTTCAAACTGTAAATGCAACGTACAAGGAGAAAATTCATTTAGAAATATTGATCATTTGCACCAGTGTATCCATAACGTATCGCAAAAGACGACGACAAAGCATTGCAGAATCTATATTTCGCGCCATCTCAGTACTGACAAGCTCTATGCGCACA
Source organism: Parotocinclus cesarpintoi (assembly GCA_034780495.1). Taxonomy (NCBI): domain Eukaryota; kingdom Metazoa; phylum Chordata; class Actinopteri; order Siluriformes; family Loricariidae; genus Parotocinclus; species Parotocinclus cesarpintoi. Next base: position 1,327 of record JAUZSV010447604.1, on the reverse strand, counting down.
AAACCACTTTTGTAGTATACTGTGCATGTTACTACGGTACTTGAATTACTGCTACATACTGAATAGTTGACATTGCATGGCAACAACTCAATTGTTTTGGGCCTACTTTTTGATATAAGGCATTGCACAGTTAAATCATATTTAGTTTAAAATTCAAGGTTTGTATGGTTTATTTTAAGGTTTTATGTTGTTGCAAAATTAGGTTGGTTTTTTTTGTTTTATAAAAGGACATCTTAAGCCATGTTATCGTCAATAACATCACAACTGTGATGATCTATTATTATCTACAACCAAATCCCAGCCATGATAATGCACCTGCTCGTGTTTTAATGCTTAAACACATTATGGGTTATAAACCCAACTGAACTCACCAATGAGACACAATCGAGACCCAGTAAGATAAGGCCACTCAAAGATGGTATACAGGACGTCTTGAGACTTGCTGTCCAGTTGATCCATCTCATCTAGAACCAACAGACTGACAAATACAAATAAGATTTAAATCACTCAATCAATCAATGAGTAATGTTACTGGAAAATGCATGCACCATCACTTACACAGTGGGACCTGATCTGGTCAGCAGTTTTTCAAGTTTGCCATCAGTATGGCCCCTGGAGCTTCCCAGTTTCTCTGCCAGAAGAGGGAAGATGGAATGCGAGCTTCGCAACGTCATGCAGTTAACGACCACTGTCTGCACACCTTTCAAAAGTGTCTGGAATAAAATCAAAATGGCCACTGGTCACTTGCTGAAATAAGTTGCTGAACAACCAGTCCAGCTCCTAAGGCTATTTATTGCATGCCATCATATTTTGAAATACAGTATACCTAAACAAAATAATTTTATTCCTGGTGAATTGTTGTCAAAGGTTTGTGTTGTTGTTGTGTAGTGACATTAGTGTCAGGTTTGCACATCTCCTTTGATTAGGTACAAAGGTAGAGTCTAGCATGTCCAATCCAGCACATTATGAGAATATACGCTTCACAAAAAGTAGGGGATAATTCAAAATAAAATAGTTCATAATGAAATAGCCACCAATTTTTGTAAGCAGTATACTTTGGTCCCACCTGCCCTTCCTTATATCTGACATTTGTTCTTATTAACAGGCTTATTGATGCTGATTCTGGAGTTTATGCTTTTTTGAAGCTATACATCTTGGGTCTAAAGTATTCAAAAGTTGTTTAAAAAAGCATGCAATTTTAAAGACCAGATTCTGCCCACCAACACCCTAATTTAGAAAAGGATGAGCCCAGCTGAACCAACCTTTATGCCACCTGGTCTCAAAACCCACCTTGTGTTCCTTAAGTACACAGTTCAGACAGGCTGTT
>JAUZSV010447494.1:0-17215 GCA_034780495.1 Parotocinclus cesarpintoi | reverse complement strand
CATTTATTTCTCAGGCATAGCAAACCTACTCATAATTAATATTTTATTGTTCTGCTCAATATGCAAGGTCAGGTAAAGAAAGATGTTTGTTAAAAGATATTGTTAATTCAAACATTAATAATATTTTAGAATTGGTTAATACATTTTTCTTTTCGTGTAAGTGTATATAATGACTTTGATAATTCAAGGGAATTGAAGAAAAAGTATTCACATTTTACACCCTTTATATTTCAGTCGACTGAATTGACTTAGAATTGAATTGATTTAGACTATATTAACTATATATAACTATATTTTCTTATGATAAAAACAATTCAGATAACTAAATTATGACTAAAACTAAATTACATTTTAATCACAAGACTAAAACTAAATTAAATTTTCTGTCAAAATTGTGACACTTCATGCACTTGCATGCTAATGCTAATGCTAACGCTCGCTGGACAAACGGCTTTTTTTGTCATAATGAGTCATACCCAGACAAACACTAACAGTGAAAGGAGTGTGAGCATTTGCACAGAAGAGTACATCACAAATTGCTTGACAATGTGATTTTCAAATATGCATAACTTCTGTTTATGATTGAAACCTTTTAAAGGGGGCTCATTTTCAAATTAATCACATACAGGAATTTGTATCCTTCTGTGAAATAGATCAACCTGATTTTTGGCCTGGGCTAGGAAAACTGTATCAGCAGTATCATGTGCCAGCAGTATATGGCAAGGACTCTGTATAGATGTAAATGCAGACAGATGTAGGCAGAAGCAGCAGGTATTTTCTATACGACTATGTTAATTCTAGGGAAGACAAGAGTTTAGAATTTAGAATCTCAACACCTAAACTCATGCTTGCAATTGGCACACCCCGTCTGTGAGATTAGTAGGGTGAAAGTCTCTGGAGATGCAAGTCCTCAGTTTGATCTCACTATTAGCCTAAAATTAACATCCCTGGTTTATTTGCAAAATGACAAAATCATCGTCAACACTTCTGTTAAAAAGTGTTTTTAATGGTTGTAACTCAACAAGAAATTGGAATGTGTACCTATGAGATGAACAGCGTATCATTTTCACAATCTTAAAACATGCCAAATCAGCTATTGCTGATATAAATTGGCCCTTTTTCCACAGGGACCTGTTGCTATATAAAATGGTTATACCAAACAGAAAAGCAATACAGAGATTTTAGTTAAGCATTATTTCCCCACCAACGTGCCCTCTTTAGAAAAAATACTGCACAATCTATAGTGTAATTCACACGTATATGCTATTTAAGAAAGAAAATAATCCCTTAACTAAATAAATAAAGTAGTATAAGCAGAGAAGTGCTTATAATAGCGAAGGTACTCATTCATAATTGGCCAGTAAACAATCCTGAGAAACATGAAATGCTAAAAAGCATACACTGTTGTGAGCTTTTTTGTTGTTGTCAGGATGTAGATTCTTTAGGAGTACATGGTCAACTGTAGCCACTGAGGATAGAAAGAAAAAAAAAGTTACAGCAAAGTGTAATAAAGCAAATACAAGCCTTTGTTGCTTGGTTACACACTTATTTAAATACAGCAGTCATACCTCCTTAATGTTGACTTTGACTGAACCTGTATTGTCTCTGTCAAGCGTCTTAAAAGCACCTGTAAATGTACAAATGGTTCTTAGTAATCCAAAGTTCTGAATACCTGACACTGAACGGTCCATAAGAAAACTGACTTACGGCACATTGCATCCAGTCGCACCAAGCACCCAATATAGTTATCAAAGTCCATGTTGCCTCCTTCATCGCTGTACCTGCGAACGAGCAACTGGATGAGCTGTTCATTAAGAGGAAATCCTGGGAAAAGAGCAGGGTGTCAATAAACTGTAGTGAACTGAGAACTGAACTTCATATCAGGCTTAATATCAGCTTAAAGATGTGAGGTGTAGTGCTGAAGTAAGTGCATCACACTAACCTGCTGCACAGAATGCACCTGACAGCTCATTGGCCCCGATCGTCCCAGAACGGTCTGCATCATATGCCTTATAGATTCCCTGCAACCGGTACAAAATGAAATTGTGTTCATTAACAAACACTGCATGACAATAACGATCACCATGTTATATAAGGATGAAAGTTTTGTAAATGTGCTTTATGAGAAATTACTGAAATGTTAAAGCAAACAGTACAATTTTCAAACATTTTTCAACACCAAGACAGCCATGGTGCTTAATGGTAGACTGATTAATCAGTCGTTAGATTAATCAAGCCAGTTAATGCCATTTTGAGATCATCGGCTGATGCCTGTGCACACAAAGTCGATATTATATTATATTACTAAAATAATGAATTCCAAGAAACATTGTTTCCTGCAATACAAATTTCAGGGAGTACTGAGTAACCTAAAACAAAGGGATGCAGCTAGAACGTTCAATGAGGGCGATGCCATTTATGAGGGGATAGATTTTGTTTCCAGGATCTTGCTGCTCTTATTTGGAACTTAAAAACAAGAAGATGCTGCTACCTCGTGCAATACTCTTAACATTGTTTATATTTTGCAAGTATTAACAATTATTTCGTACAAAGGGTGGCGTGGCTATAATATTTCACTCTTCTAACAATAACCCTAACACTGACCCCTAATGGTGATTTTAAGTGAAATAATTCGATTTACAGCACATTTCTGGCTGTCAACCAACTTGTCAAACCACACCTCAGATGGCACAATTTCACAGATGTATTTACAAGCTTCAGTATGGATGCTTGATCCCCCTCACTGGCCTCCCCTCCCTCAGACACACCCAATTATATCTGTTTGTGACAGACGCTGGGTCTTGAACAAGAGTATCTACAATGATGGGTTAGGATTAGATATAATCTCTATAATCCAATATAATTAGTATAATTGAGCAAATATTTTCTGTGATGTTTACAACATATCACTTACAAAACATTTTTTGTGAAATGTTTTGTGAGATTTTGTGAAAAGCATATTGGCAACTCTTTTACCTGCCACTTCTTGATATTGTTCCATAGGTACTTGAACTCTGTAAAACCCAGCTTTCCGGAACTGTCACTCTGTTTGAGGAGGGTTAAGGCAAAAAGCTTAGTCACATTGCCATGGCTATGCACCACCTGCAAAACTTGGGCAAAATAAGGTCAGACTTTTTTAATTGCTTTTTTCTCGGATGTCCCTACTTAAGAATCTACTGAGGAGGGAGGAAAATAAATATTGAAAAAATCTTTATTTTTCAGCACTTTTCAATTTCACGAGGACCATGTGGAATCGATACAAGGAAGGAGGAAGAAATACAAATATTTTTGTATTTAAAAATAAAATTTATTTAACCTACAATTAAATTAAAGTGAATCTGGAAAAAAATTTAATTAACAGAAGAAAACCTTGGCTCTCCACCGGAGGGCAGAAGAAGCTAAAGAGAAAATATATATTTTTTTGAATTTCAATCATTGGTGCTGTGGTGGAGCCGAGAAATACAAAAAAAAAGTCTGGCCTAAAGAAAGATATTCATGTCTTTCTGACATGCTATTGAAAGGATACGTCCATAACTGCCACCATGCTTCTGCAAGACTCAATCGAGAAACCATCCGTCTTGAGGTCACCATCTAAAGGTGAGGGTAAAGAGACACTGGCTTGTTTGTTGTGCATCAATCACTAGCACCACTGTTATAAATTCTGTATCAAAATGGATTTTGCAATGTTATGTTTCAAACCATTTTGCAACTCTACCTGCCGTAAACAGCTGTCACATCAACACTGACATATTTATATGAATATTCTTTGTACCTGTTTTTAACTATGCAATCATAACATACTATACATATACCCCACTCCACCCTACAGCGTTAAGCACGATCTTCCCACAATGTTTGTGCAGTTACTGTTCTGCAATAACAGTTATGCAACTCAGGTGGGACGATGGTTCAAGAGGTTTGTGCTGTTACTTCACAGCTCCAAAGATGCCTGGTTCAGCTTCCAATCTGGACCCAGCCTGTGTGAAATTTGTATGTTCTCTTGTTGTCCATGTGGACTTTGTACAGGTACTCCAGTTTCCTCCCATGTTCCAAAGACGTGCCTTTAGATCAGATGGTGTCTCTAAAGTGCCCCAGTCTGAGCCTGACCTAATGTCAGAAAAAAATGTCAAAAAACTTCCCTATCTGGAGCAGTCAAATGACTGTCTGTCCAACTCAAAGCATCAGCCCATCTGATTGTTTTCCCAGATGTGCTTTTACACTCATTTTGAATTTTCATCATTATTGTGGTTGTCTGTGTTACATGTTGTTTATGACACAAAGCTTATTTCTCATCAGGAAAATACAAGCTGAGATTAAAGAGGCGTTGAACACACTCACGTTTGGCGACAATCTTGTTGAGAATGCTCATCAGTTCATTGGCACTCACTTCCATGTCCTGGGGAAACCCAAAAGACAAAAGTTTTAAACAGCACTACAAAACTACAACTACAAAAGGTAAACCTGAGCTAAACCTGAAGTTTAATAAAACATTTACATTTACATAATTTAGCAGACACCCTTATCCACAGCGACTTACAACTGATACAGTCTTACAATTCAAGCAACAATGGGTTGAGGGCCTTGCTTAAGGACCCAACTGTGGCAGCTTGGCAGAGGTGGGATTTGAACCCAGGACCATCAGGTCCAGAGTCCATTGTCTTTACCATTAGGCTACTACAGTGGCAAAACTGGTTTATGTATCTCTGGCATTATAAAAAAAAGAGAGACCTTGCATCCATTTTTAATAACCAGTTGAATTTCTCAGCTGATGTTTATAACCTGAACGAGTTATGCAGGGGTCACTTCTCTAAAATACAACATGGAGTATACAGCCATTTCTTACCATTGTTTCCACATTTCCATTGCAATAAAACTAGTGTTAGAAATCCCCAGTCAGAGAGACACTAAATATTTCCACTCATATCTCATGTTATACCCAGTCATAAAGGATGGTTATGTAAAGCTTATGCTCTCCTGGATGGTTCTGAACACACAGTTTTTAATAACTACATACAGTTGTACTCATACGTTTACATACCCTGGCTTAATTAAACATTTTTTTGCAGTTTTTCAGAGAATATGAATGATAATACAAAAACTGTTCTATTATTCATGGCTAGTGGTTGGATAAAGCCATTTATTATTGAACAATTGTGTTTGACCTTTTGAAATCACAATGACAACAGAAACTACCCAAATCACCCTGATTAAAAGTTTACATACCTTAGTTCTTAATACTGTGTATTGCCTCCTTTAACATCAGTGACAGTTTGAAGTATTTTGTGGTAGTTGTGGATGAGGCCCTTAATTTTCTCAGATGGTAAAGCTGCCCATTCTTCTTGACAAAATACCTGCAGTTCCTGTAAGTTCTTGGGCCGTCTTGCATGAACTGCACATTTGAGATCTCCCCAAAGTGGCTCAATGATATTGAAGTCAGGAGACTGAGATGGCCACTCCAGCCTTCATTTTTTTTCTGCTGTAGCCATCATTGTCACGTTGGAACATCCAAGTGCGTACAATGCGCAGCTTCCGGACTGATGAGTGCGAATTGTCTTTCAATATTTTCTGATAAAATGCTGCATTTATATTGCCATTAATTTGGACCAAGTTCCATGTGCCTGTGGAGCTCACACATGCCCAAAACATCACTGACCCATCTCCATGTTTCACAGTAGGGATGGTCTACTTTCATCATAGACCTTGTTGACTCCTCTCCAAATGTAGCATTTATAGTGGTGGCCAAAAAGTTAAAATTTGGTCTCATCATGAATAATTTTGTTCCAGAAATGATGCATATTGTAATGCATATTGTAAGCGAGCTGCTTTGTGGCATTGGCGTAGTAATGGCTTTCTTCTGGCGACTCGACCATGCAACCCATTTTTAGTGCTTATTTGTTGTGCATCTTGAAACAGCCACACTACTTTTCAGAGATTCCTGTATGTCAGCTAATGTTATTTATGGGGTTTTCTTTGCATCCCGAACAATTTTCCTGGCAGTTGTTAAAGAAATTTTTGTTGGTCTACTTGACCTTTTCTTGGTTTCAACAGAATCCCTCAGTTTACACTTCTTAATTAGAGTTTGAACACTGCTTATTATCATTCTTAATTACTTGGATATCTTTTTATATCCTTTTTCTGTATTATAAAGTTCAACTATCTTCCCCTGCAGATCTTTTGATAATTATTTTGCTTTCACCATGGCTCATAATCCAACAGCGTCAGTGGCAACACAGGATGAAACATGAAAGGGTCTGTCAGGAGCCTATAAACTCACTGACTTTTTATATACACACTAATTACAAGCAAATACATCACAAGTGAGGATGGTTACTTTTAGTAGCCATTTAAACCTGCGTGTGTCAATTCGTGTGTATGTTATAATGCAAAAACTTTCAGGTTATGTAAACTTTTGATCAGGGTGATTTGGGTAGTTTCTGTTGTCATAATGATTTAAAAAGGGCAAACAAAATTGTTTGCTAATAAATGGCTTCACCAAACCACTAAGCATGAATAAAAGAACAGGTTTTTGTATTATTATTCATATTCTCTTAAAACAGCCCAAAAATTACAAATTCTGATAGGTATGAAAACTTATGAACACAACTGTACCATCTGCTAAGAAGTGGACAAGTTACAAAGTACTTCGGTTACCTTCAACACTGCTGTGGCTGATGTCCCTTCATCATCAAGAGTGCATTTACTCTCCATGCTTGAAACTAACACAACAAGATTACCCTATCCAATGTCTCCAAAGATTCTACCAACATCTGAAAGCCTTTACTGGATTTCCAATCACCCACTTCACTGCTCCTCATTGGTTCTGATAACTCCTACTTTATAAATCCCTTTGATGAAGTCATATATGAACCCAAAGGTGCACCTGTCACAATTAAAACCCACCTAGGCTGGACAAGGCTGACTTACCAACACATCATCAAGCTTAATGCAAAATGCATATTCACTCTTACCAGTACTCAGGTACTCTGGTAAGTATACTGTTATCTCTGACACTGCAGATCCAGATCCCATCCTAACATCCTATTAATTATGCGGGACGCATCCTTACCACACGTCATGTACTCCGAATCCTTAAAGGTTGACAATGGCCACACAGTGGAATCCTTGCTGACCATATCTGGAAATAATTGTTAAAGGAATACTTCTACAGCTCAGAACCAAATTTCAGAAAATGACCAAAGATTTAAAGACCCCCTCGACTGTGCTGGTCGTCAATCCAAAACAACCCAGAGGTTTGTATGTATGTGTATGTATGTATGACCTGTATGTACCATCCATCTCATCCCCAGTGCCTGTGATGATGACCAGATGACAGAAAGTAGGTGGAGCCAAACACATAAAAGTACTAGCTCCAAAAGACATCTTTCTTTTTGATTCTGGGTTACTCTGTGCAGGCTGCCTGGAAGCCAACTAGAGTTAAAGTGAGTGTATAATTTCCAATGTTTGGATGCGTTAATATATTATCCATCCTCTACGCAATCTAAATCATCCACTCCACTACCAACCATCTGCTCATCTTTAAACTTTTCTAACTACTCCTACCAAATGCTATATCTTTCAACCAGTCAATCAATTCTACTGTCCAACGTCTTCTGCTATTTTTCTTCAACGCCATGCTTTGTACTCCTTATACCTACAGCCTCCGTGTGACTGGATCTACAAGTGGACTTTATTCCTATTCATCATCAGTTACCTTCTTCCTCAGTAACAACTGTTTGCATTTCACATCCTGTAACCCTTCACATTTTCTTTTATTAAACATATAACACCTACAGTATAACATGGTTATAGTTATATATGACATATAGTATGATATCTTGCTAGCATGTCTCTTGTGGAGAATACAAAACACACTGTAAGTCACAATCAAACAGGACCAACTTGTATATACAGATTTTTTTGATGTAGCGAAGACAGTTGGGAAACGATAATATTAATAACATGTCATTAAACATAATAAAAACAAGATACACCAAAGTATATTTTGGGGCCTACATTTGATACATGTAGAACACTAAATCTACACTCCTCTCCAAAAGCATTGAACAGTGAGGCCAATCTGTTTATCTTTGCTGTAGACTGAAAACATTTGTGTTTTACATTAAAATATGAATATGAGACCAAAAAAAAAAATCATAATTTCAGCCTTTGTTTCAATTTATTTACTTCTGATAGTATCTAGTATGATAGGATCTGATACAAAGTTAAGAAGGTAGCACCTTGTGTCTAAACCCATCTATTTTTCTTGTGAGCAAAAGTTTTGTTACAGAGACACTTAAAATAGATTAAAATAAATAAGACTTAATATTTAGTCGCAAATGTTTTGCTTGCAAGAATTGCATTAAACCTTTGAACCACTGACATCACTAAACTTTTGCATTTTTCTTTTGTGATGTTTTTCCAGTCTTTCACTGTAGCTTCTATATTTGTACCACATTATATGTTATATAATGAAAGATCTTCCAGTTGCATCATTCTTTAATTTGACAGATAAAATGTTTTAGTAGAATTATGGGTTCATTGTACTGCTGCCATCTTGTGTGACATCAGCAGTGAAGATTAATGAGTCCATCCCAGAAGAAGCCATGCAAGCCCACGCTGTGACATTACGTCCATTGTGTTTCACAGAAGAGCTTGTATGTTTGGGATCAGCAGCAGTTCTTTTCTTTTTCCAAACTTTAGACATCTTGACAAATACCAGCCTGATCTTCCTATTCTTCATGCTAATTAGTGGTTTGTAGATTGTGAGACCCTCACTCCTGCCCTCTGGAGGTTGTTGCTGATGTCACTAGCAGTTGTTTTAGGGTCTTTCTTTATAGCAGCCACAACTGCTGTTGTTTTGCTTGGCCTACCTGTTCCACATATATTACTTAGTACACCAGTGATGATTTCCTTCTCCAGGACTTTCCAAACAGTTGTACTGGCTATGGCTAATATTTGTGTAATGGCTCCTATTGAGTCATCTTCTTTAAGCTTCACAATTGCTTGTTTTTACCGATAGACTGGCTTTCACGTTGGTTATTCCTCTAACTATAAATGCACAGTCTGCACAGGCAAAAACCAAATAATAAACGGAGTATAGACATTCAGTGTTATTTATTGTTTGAATAATCAATGTAGCAGGAAACACTTGGGCAACAAACACACCTCACGGTCACATGTTCCAGTACTGTTGTTCACCTTCTGTGTGTTACCTTCTAACCTGCGTTTTATATCCAGGTGTAAATTCTTGGAAATAAAAGATGAAATCTTTATATTTTGTCTCATATGCATATTTTAATCTCAAATCCAAATGTTTTCAGTCTACTGCAAAAATAAAAGAATTGACCCTACTGTTCCAATACTTGTGGAGGGGAGTGTACAACCATGAATATGGTGATTTAGTGACGACTGCCATTACTTGCTATATGGTATTATGAAAATCAAGGGGATAACTGTAATAGAAAAAGGTAATGAATATTTGGGAACCCGCACAGAGCAGACTTGAAATGGGTCCCATGCTACTGTGAGCAGAGGTGGTAAGTAATAAAATACAATAACTTGATACTTTTACCCATTACACTATACCTTCTTTTAACATTTTACTCATTCAATTTTCTATTACTTTATCTGTTTTATCTATCGTTTATTATTTTTCTAATTCATGAAATATATTCAGTTGTCTGTGTTGTGTGTGACAGTAAAAACCTATGAAGACTTTCTAGCACTTGTAATGTTTAGCATAATGCATTTATGCAATACTGCCAGTAATAAACAGGTACAGGTTTCCCCATGTCTTGGGACAGTGATTTATTAGTATATTAAAAACTAGATTATCTATATATATATCTAAAATATTTGCATAAGTATTTTTAAATTAAGTAGTATAGTGGAGTGTTTAAAAGAAGCACTGCTCTAAAAATGTGTAAAGCAGCAGTTTGTTGGACTAAAATGTAGTGATGGAGTCAATGATAACTATTGTTTGGGTTAAATACTATGATTTAATGCATTTTAATATAAAATACTTAATTGAATATATTAAATCTGTATATAAGCACTTGATATAAACACTTATGAAAACTTTAGCAGAATTTATTAAAGAAATCCAATGCATTTTGTTCATTTTTTGTGATGGTTAAAGATGATAATGTCATTTGTATTATTTTTTGTTTGATTATAGTTATAGTACCAGACATTACAAACCCACACTGTTAAGAATCGGTACCTCTTACTCTCGGTAAAAAGAGCTAGAGCAGATTTTAAAAAAAATGCTTCGACTATTTTATTTTAAGTACATTTAGAAGCATGTGAAGATTAGTACTACAGTATTAGCAGTACAAGTTAAAGAACTTGCTTACTTCTGCCACCTGCAGTCTACCAGTGTGCCCACTGGATGGCGCACGAGGTTGGAAAAAATGGCAATGAAAGGAAAGCTAAGATGGCATCCTCAGGCAAATAAAGTGCAGTAGTTTCAAACAGGAAACTCAAAATTCAGACAACAAACTCAAAATACTGTACTTGGCAACCTTTTTTTTTTTTCATAATTTTGCTTTCTACAAGTTCTATTTCAGTCCAGGATTTTTTTTTCACAATGTTCGGTTTATAGCATTCTCGTGTCTTTTCATTTTCGACTTTATAATAATAAAGAAGAACACAAATGGGACAACAATACCATCCTGTCCAACAGATGCACAACTCTCTCGCCTTCTGCTAAACTAAACCCATTCATTAGACCGTTTAGATTTTTATATTGTATTTTCTCAATGTGTTTCTGTTTAAGACCCAGATTTAATGATAAATTGTTTCATTTTTAGCAGTTTTAATGAATGTCCTCACATTTAAAAATATTTTTAAATGTGTTGATGTATTTATTTATTAGTATTTTAATACATTTTTAAATGTAAAAACCTCAACTGAAAGAAAACATACAAAACAAAATCAGCAAAAAGATATGCCCAATATTTATATATCTATTACATGCATATCATATTGTTTACGATTGTTTGTGTTTACTTACACCAACATCTTAACAGGGTTTTAGGTGGGTGGTATTCCTAGGCTGTTGCATATTTGTACTAACTTAAGGAATGTCTATTAAGAAAAATACAAAGCATTTCTGTTATTCGCTGTGGATTATTTTATTAAGAGTGATGTATAGACATGCTTTGTATTCTCAGTAGACAAAACCTCATGTCAATACAAATAAGAAGCAGCCCAAGAACACAATCCAACCAGAACCTACTAGACTACTGTTGGTAGATCATTAACAACAACAACAACAACAACAACAACAACAACAAAAATAAAAAACAATAAAAATGAATACTGATTTTAAATATGGAAATTAATATAAAGGGTAACGGAAAAATAGGTAAATATGTGAAAAGAAAATAATAATAACAACATTAATAATCATTATTGTAATCATTATTATTGATGTTATTATTATTATTATTATTATTATTATTATTATTATTATTATTATTGCTGTTGTTTTAGTTACAAACCCAAATCAGAAAAAGCTGTGACAAATGATTTTTTTTTGTAATTTTCATTTAAATTGACTTTTATTTAATTGCATCTTGATCACAAAAGAAATTAAATAATTATGTGATTTCAAACCGGTGATGTCAACAGGTGATTGTAATTATGATTTGGTACAGAAGAAGTATCCACAAAAAAGACTGAGTAGTTGAGGAACGGGCAGAGGATATTAAGATGGGCAGAGGATATTAAGATTGTCAACAAATACATTTATAATTTGCAAAAAACATATTTACTGTAAATATGGATCATACAGCATTTTAAAAGGACGGGTTCTGATGAAAGTACATGCCAATGTAGAAGGGATTGATGGTCAGCTGCACGGAAATGGAATGAGGACAAGTGGCAAATATCTTAGGAAATTCTTAGAGATCACCTTTCAGTCTTTCAAGTGGCAGCTCGTGATGCAAGGTGTAAATACTTATTGCCAATATTATAACCAAGAATGTCCATAACCCTAGGGTAATTTTTAATACAATTAATTAGCTTTGTAATTGCAAATTCGATTTTCCTGAGCCATTGTATTCCAGAAGTTGTTTTACAGAAAAAAAATGTATTATCTGTAGTTGAGGATGCTTTTTGTTTGGAACATTTTAGACATTTTGAGCAAGATTTCATTTATTATATTATAATTTATAATGACTGTATAATGAGGAGGCATAATATAAATTGTAATTATTACGCTGATGATACAGTCATCCCTTCTTTAACGGTCCTCTGTTACGCATCTGATGGAATGTTTGGTTGACATTAAGACCTGGATATCAAAAAGCTTTTTTCAACTTAATGATAAAAAGTTTGAAATTAGGTTATTTGGTTCATCTGCATCCTGTAGTTTGATACAGTTGTATGAACAGCTTAAGGTTGCCGTCAGGCTTTATTAAACGTCTGGTTAAAGACCTTGGGGTTATATTGGACCCTGAGCTCAAATTTGATAAACAAATAAATGACCTTTGCCAAGTGCACTGACAAAGCCCATATAATTGCAGACCCTGAAAACAGTCTGGATGGTCCTTGCCATCTTTGGCCTTAAGCACTTGGCATCAGTTTCTTCTAAAACAGATCTGTAATACTGAAGGTCTGATCAAGATTCACATTTCCAGTGTATGATGGTCTCAGACTTCTTGTCACATGTATGTATTGTGTATGCATTATGTATTGTACCTTATTACTAGCCCTTTTTCCATTTTTGGATCGGTTGGTTGCAGGCCTGAAGGAATAAATGCAGGAATGGATATTTATTAACAAATGAAATTAATTTGTTCATAAAAAACCTGAACTACATTGCCTATGAAAATAGGGGATATTTAAAAAAGAAGAGGATCCCACAAGAACTGCTGGACAATCTGATTCTGTCCATTCCCCATCGCTGTCAGTGTGTTCTGGCAGATTTGGGTGTCTAAACACTCTATTGAACAGTCAATGCTTTTCTTCACCCCCATAAATATGCCACTTGCTACTTAAGAACGATAATTGAGTTTGCATCTCATTTGTGTAATTGAACAACTTTTGTTGACTTGTTATTTGCTTTTCTGATGAGTCCAGTCACACTATGCTTGTACAATGACATTTTGCAATTTAATTGTAAAATGTAATTATGCTATTAACTGTTTCTGGATTGCAAGAAAATATAAAGATTTATTCCACTCTGGATTATTCAGCAGACGAATTCAAACTTATTTTAAAATGAATCTTCATTATCTGTATTGAAGTAAACATTAAGCATTTTGCTATGTGGTTTAGACAAGTAGAATATTTGTCTTTGTTCAGTCAATTGCTGACTTGTCCCTGTTCTATTCAGTTATCAGAGTTTTCATGTATGGTGATGAGTAAAGCACATTAACAATAAATGCACTCTGACTACTCTTCTTTTTATGAATCACCTTTATATGCACACTCTAAAGCAAATTTATAGGTCCACACATAGCAAACATTTTTCAAACACAAGGGCGACTTTCATACATTTGTATGATTTATGATATCAGAGATAAACATTACCTTATCTTAAGCTTTGCTGAATAAAGGCATTGTTGTTTTTAAATGTTGTAACTGTAATCCCAACATATGCCAACATGCTGTAATCCCAACATATGCTTCATGAAGCACAGACCTAGCCCCTAACCTAAGGACCATTGAGATTCTATGATGCACACTGCGGACCAAACACTGTGTTTACTCAGTGTCCACATTATTAGAAACATTTACCTTACTACTTCACATCATAGATGTAAAGCTGGAGACAGTAGCTGATCTAATGCTGCACAATTTGGGTTATGCTTACAGGATGAGGCCTACAGGATGCTCGCAGCAACACATTTTTGGTTAACTATTTTCAGTCCATCTGTGACACTGGGTTGGTTTAAAACTCCAGCAGCACTGTTGTGTCTGATCCACTTGCATCATTGCAGCACACATCAGTATATGTATATATATATATATATATATATATATATATATATATACATAAATACTACATACAGTGGGTACAGAAAGTATTCAGACCCCTTAAAATGTTTCACTCTTTGTTTTATTGCAGCCATTTGTTAAAATAAAAAAAGTTCATTTTATTTCTTATTAATGTTCACTCAGCATCCCATCTTGATTAAAAAAAAACTTTCTCTGCTATTGTTCTGGAGATCCTCTCCAGTTCCGTCAGGTTGGATGGTGAACGTTGGTAGACAGACATTTTCAGGTCTTTCCAGAGATGCTCAATTGGGCCAGTCAAGAATGGTCACAGAGTTGACCCCACATACACATGACACACAGAGTATTCTCTCCACATACCACTAAGAATTAACGCTTAAAAGTTCTTTGCCTCATCAGACCAGAGAATTTTATTTCTCATAGTCTGGGAGTTTTTCATGTGTTTTTTTGGAAAACTCTATGCGGGTGTGTTCATATATCTTGCACTGAGGAGAGGCTTCTGTCAGGCCATTCTGCCATAAAACCCCGACCGGTGGAGGCTGCAGTGATAGTTGACTTTGTGGAACTTTCTCCCATCTTCCTACTGCATCTCTGGAGCTCAGTCACAGTGGAACCCCTGAGGTACTTGGTATTTTAGGGATACTTTGAGGGTTTCCCGTTCCGTACTCGTGCTCTCCTCGCACACCTGAGCTCATGCTGTTTTTGTCTTCGCCACTATCGAGTCCTGATTAAGACGCACCCCGGCTCCACTTACTGGCGCTATTCGTGCGCCCGAGCTCACACTCGCCCTCTGGCGCTTTGGCGCCTTCCGCGATTTATTCGCGCCCACGCTACATGCACGCCCAAGCTAGTGCTCGCCCTCTGGCGTTTCGGACTACCTCCGTGCCTCGCGATTTAGGAGACGTCCCCAAATCAGTGCCTTATTGTGCTCTCAGCACGTCTGCCCCATTTTGGCACTACGGTGCCTTTCGCAATCAGTTCACGCGTTGCTCCCACTCGGGACACAACACAACGGCGTGCCTTTTCTTCCTTTTGGTTTTCCTGTGTTCGGGAGCCTTTTGCCTCAGCTTTCCCCCCCTTTTAGTTATTTCTACATTATTTTCCTATTATTATTATTATACATCGTGGGATTCCGTCACTCCCGCATCTTTGGGTCCTACCAAAAACCATAACAATACTAGCATGAAAATTAATAATTAAATGCTTTAAGCAGTATGTACCATTGCATTATAATGTAACAATTTGTAAGTAAGAAGTAAGAAAGCTTAATGTTATGTACGTAAGTAATTGGTGAATCATTTTATTTTTAATGCATGCTTGACGTACTTTACAACTAACTGACTTAAAACCATGTATCACTAGGAAAGCCCAATCAGCCTTCTTGTTCCTGGTACTCTTGTTTACTGAGAAGTGTTTGTAGGCCTCATCCTTCCCACACCAAGAACGTAATTACAGGACACGCAGTCTGTAAACATTTGTGACTCTGTTTGTTCTGATACCAGCTGACAAGTGTACGTTTGTGTGTGCAAACTAATGACGTATGACCTCAACACAGCCTCGTATGTCTGTACTTGGAGATGCAGCATTAGTGAAAAATAGCTAGCAGGTGGTTTTTGCACTTTTTTTTAAAAAATCAGTGTATATTTGAGAAAAAGGTGACCCAAAGGTGGCACACAGTGTTCAAGGCAACAAAACATTGGGGAAGTTTCATCCGACCTTGGCTGAGCTTAGAAGAGACAGTCCTAGTCTGTTGCCCTTTTGTGTGTCCACCAAGTGAAAAGTGATCCGACATCAAGGACCAAGTCTGTGGGAGAGCCACAAGCCACAACACCAGCTTTAATACCTTTTAAAATCAGTTAAGCTGAAGAAGTGCGTAAGTAAGTGTAAGTGAAAACATTAACTGCGCACACAGACCAAATAAAAATAGCCTTGCTTATCTTGTTATAACAACACAATTTAAGCTCTGGGATATATGAGATTATAAGTGCAAAGTCACATCTCATGGTCAAAGTGTTTGGGATGTGGGAGAAATGTTCAGGAGTAAAGATCTGAGCATTTTTAATAAGAAACCAATTGTTGTGAAGCAAACAGCTTAACTTATGGGGTGCTCCCACTACTTTCATTTGTATTAGTACTAGTACTAGTAATTCATATTGTTTGGTAATTTTAATGACACTCATTAAAGTCACTCTGGGAAGATCCTTTGGTTTTAAGGATATTTGTTACAACCCACAATGCTGGTTCTTCTTGTATAGAAAATACATTACAGTGTAATATACCATTATAATACCATAAATGTAGCAATGCTAAAATAAAAGCATTCTTAATAGCACAAGAGCACTATCTGTAACCTTGGTTAGTACATAGGAAATAAATACATAAAATGAATATCACTTCCATCCTGAAAATACATTTGTGTCTCATTTGTCTAGAGATTTCCTAAAGGATACTTACAATTGCCCAAAATGTAAATACTGCTGGACGTAGTGTGTTCCGACTGATCACAGATGTCAATAACATGCCATTAAAACACAGTTTGAACTAATAACACTCTAGTACCACCCAATATGAAAAGTAATGAAATGCAGAATATTTATAAAACTCAAATATGTTGAATTTCAGTGTCTTGTCAATAAGAAGTACCCATGTATGTCATCACCCACTGCTGTGCCATTAAGTGTTTTATGTAGGTTTACTGGAAAGGAGCCAGTTATATATCACATTATACACTTGGCATAGTTGTATTATTATTAATATTTCATAAATTACCTAAATATAACACCAATATGTTTTACTAACACATTGTTTATTAATACACAGTCTTTCACACAGAAATGATTAAAACCAGGAACACATTGTAAAATATTGTGTGATACATAATTTAAGCAGTATATTAAAAATAATGGGATAAGCATTCCTTACCCTGTGATATAATGTTTTTGTTTTGTGTCATACAACTACTGTGTTTATCAATGTAATGCCATGTAATGCTGTATTTGTAGCATTTTGTAACAAACAGTTTGCAGTATTTAACTTGCTTTACTTAAATGTATAAGACACATGCTAGAAATTCAGAAGTCAAAAACTGTTAACTATGAATGAGAACAAAAGTTTTTAAATGTAACTTTATTTTTTGTCTTGAGGCACAAATCTGGGGAAGGATACAGAAAAAATTCTGCTGCTTTGAAGGTCCCAATGAGCACAGTGGCCTCCATCATTCGTAAATGGAAGAAGTTTGGAACCACCAGGA
>JAUZSV010447383.1:0-17217 GCA_034780495.1 Parotocinclus cesarpintoi | reverse complement strand
ATATATATATATATATATATATATATATATATATATATATACTTTTCCCTCGTGATTTTTTTTCCCCCTCCTAAACCATTGTTGTGGTTTGTTGGTCGGTAGCGGTTTTTCAGACGATCACTACATTTCTTGTCGTCTACAGTCCCGGTTTCTCTGAATTTGGTTATGAGTGATGTAACAGTGCTGTGTGAACTTGCTGATCTTTCTGATACGGCAGCTGATACGGCAGTTACCTGTGACGAACAAAAAAAGTGTTGAATATTACTTTTTTTTTTTTTAAACAAATTTTCTAATACAATTCTGATCTTTTTTGATGTGCTACATAACCACCTTCCCATTGCGAACGTCCCACCTTGCCCATGATCCAATATGGCAGCTTTTAAGATGGCTCCCATGGTCCAGACATAGCCTATAATATAGGCCCCCCTCAACCATTACGTGCCGGTGTATTCAGATATGTCATTTTCCCTTCCCTTTATTTAGCTGTATCACTTATAAGTGTACATTAAAGTAGCATAAATGCATTTATTGCATAATTACATTTAGCAGACACCCTTACCCAGGGCCACTTACATCTGAAACAGCCTTACAGTTCTAGCTTAGGTTAAAATAATAAGTTAGACTTATATGGCACCTTTCACAAGACCCAAGGACGCTTGAGCTAAGTAGGTCGAGGGTCTTACTAAAGGACTCAGCAGTGGCAACTTGGCACAAGTACGTGTTGCTTAAAGTCCATTTAAACAAGTGATCACATGTATGGTACTGTACAAAAGTTTTAGGCCACCATCAAATTAGACACACCATTATTTTAGTAGTGGTATAACCACATTATTAGAATACAACCAGAAGATACAGGGAATTTGTATGCAGCATTACAAGGCTAAAACAACATAAAAACAGGCAGTTTCTATAAACTATAGTGGCAAGCATTAAGTGACCTCCGTTTGCATTTGAGCAGTAGCAGCATCTGCCGGGATGCCAAGTAGATACTTTTACAATCTGAAGAAGCTTGATCAGAATTTATCTTTTTGGAAGGCTAGCAGCCAAGGAACCACTTTTTCAGAAGGGGAACAGATTGAAAACTCTAAGATGTGCTAAAGCTCATAGTGCCGAAGGGAATCTAAGTAGGACATTTTTTAAGTCCGGTCGTTGACAATATGCATCCCTAGTGATCAGAACATGCTACTTGAAACTACTTGAAAATTACTGAAAAAGCCAAACTCATAATCACCTTCTTTACCTTATTAAGTAGCATTTAAGTCTGACAGAGTGTTTTTCAGGCGGGCTACACTGGTACTGCTTGTCAGAAGTGCTCTGATGGGAACGCCTATGGGGAACACTGCAGCTCAGGTGATTTTTGTATTTTGGATTGCACTGTAACTACATGTACTGCACCAGAGTATATTTTAAGTGAAATATGT
This sequence comes from Parotocinclus cesarpintoi, assembly GCA_034780495.1. Classification (NCBI taxonomy): domain Eukaryota; kingdom Metazoa; phylum Chordata; class Actinopteri; order Siluriformes; family Loricariidae; genus Parotocinclus; species Parotocinclus cesarpintoi. Next base: position 15,796 of record JAUZSV010447383.1, on the reverse strand, counting down.
TTGGTATTGAGCTGTGATGACAATGAACAGAAACAGATAGGCAGAAGCAGAAAATCAAATCTTACTATTTATAAACAATAAAAATAATAATAAAAGATAACACTCTTTATTACTCTAGTGTATATTTTATACTTTATCCAGCTTATCAGCTGCATACTGTCCAGTTGGTACGGTTCCCTCATATAAATTAGGAAGCTTTAAACTAAAAGACTGAATTCGGACTAAATTGCCCTCAAGGATTTTGCTGTTTTTATATCATTCAGTCATGAGCAAGGTTGGAGTAGTTACATAAATATTTACTTTAAATTGGCAGTACTTACTCATACTTACTCATTACTCTCTGGAAAAATCCTCTTCCTAATGAATTTTTTAATTCAAGTGACTTCCTAAAACTCTTTATTAATCTGTACCAAGCAGACGGTTCAACAGCCAATAGTCCTTTAAATGCTTTATTGGAGAAAAATTAACTTTGAAATCAGTGTTTGTATGGATTTTCCGGGTTTTTTTTCCAGATTCAGCTGTATAAATCTGACCAGCAGCTGTCACTTTTTCAGAAAAATTTAAGACACTGAATCACTTTTTGAGGCAATGGATTCAAAGACTCGTTTCTGACATGGGTGTGGATGTAAACTACCACGACATTCACAAACCGGCTAATAAACAGCTTACGGAAGTCTGTTGTGCTTAGATTTACCATGGGAATAATGTTTTCCCACCTCTCACAAAAATTGAGGGATATTTAATTATAGGAGAATTCATTCTGATATATCCCTTAATTTTTGTGATCAGTATTTTTACGTTTCTTGTTTTTTTGGTCATCAGTAACTGTAATGTGATTAGGATTACTTTATACTGTAGTGTTTAACATTACTTCATTACAAGAAAGTAATTTGATTACTGTGATTTGTTACTTTAAGTAAATCTTTGTCCTGTTAACCCAGTAAATATTGCTTACATGAATTAACACCTGTATAAAGGACATAGCCACATCAGCACATGAAAATATTTATGACTATATTTGCCTAAACTGTGTTATTTTTATAAGATAAAGTACAATGAGACTTTGCAGGAATTTGCCAGAGTTTGCCGTGTAATGTAACATTCCTAAACCTTTGTTTTAGTCTGCAGTTGTGTTCACGGGGAGTGTAATTCAGGTCCAGATGGAGATGGACAGTGTTACTGTCAACCACCATACTCTGGTCCGAAGTGTGACAAAGGTAACATTGTCTATGCCTCCATATATCTATAGTATGCCAATAGATCTTACTGTAATAGATATCTGCAATTAAAGTTGTACGGTATATTATTATTATTAAAAACTGTATCTTGCGAAATGCAAGTAAAATAAAAAAAATGTTGGATTGAATGTATGTTCTGTGAGCTTTCTGATTTTTTTTTCAAAGTGCTTCTTAAGAATGCTATGTATGAGCAAAGTTTTGTGTGTGCAATATGTTACACTGCTCACAAAAATTGAGGGCATTTCAAAATAAAATATTCCCTGATGAAATATCCTCCATTTTTTTGTGAGCAGAATATTTTGTTATTGCCACTTTCAGAACTTTTATACTTTTACATCGGTTCACTTGGTCCAAACAGAAAAGCAGAAAATGAGGCATTGTTGCTTTTTAGTCTTTTGCGCCGGCTTTGTGTTCACACTGCCGTTCTAAACATAACCTAAATATGTAAACAAAAGGCACACGTTGATTGGACGGCTTATGATGTTTTGCCAAACTTTCATAACTTTTACATCAGTGCTTAATATGTGGTGGTATTTTTACCAGCTGATACTCAAGAAGGGCTTTTTAATTTCTCTGTTCTAAACACAAGAGTGCATGCTGCAAGAAGGTGGCGTTCTCTTTCTTCGAACGAGTATTCTGTACTTTGAAATGAAAGAATTAAGTACAGTCCTTTAACAAGGCTAGAAGTACTTTAGTTATGAGCATTACGCTGAAGTACGGGTCACTTCTTGAAACCCACTGTTTTTGGATTGTTTACTGTACTCAGTCGACCCACACCACAAGCGGCCCAAGATTCATATTCAGGGGTCTTGGTCTGCTTGTTCAGGGTGTCTCAAGGCTGAACCACACTATCACAGCAATCGCACCAGGGCTCGTTTCAGTCGAACCACATGCTACAACTCTGAACAAACCCTTAATGTAGACTTTAAAATTATTAACCCCTTCATCCATTATCTTCCGCTTAATCCAGACGGGGTTGAGGCCCTGCCGGTGCCCACCCGACAACTCTGGGCACAAGGGCATAAAAAAACCCTAGACCGGGCTCCCATCCATCGTAGAGCGCACACACACAGTCACGCACAGAGTCACATACTAAGGCCTACTTTAGAGACACCAATTAACCTAACACGCATGTTTTTGGATTGTGGGAGGAAACCGGAGTAAACCCACGCAGACACGGATATGGAGGATATGAAGACTCCACACAGAAAGGACCCAGACCGCTCCACCCTGTTCACAAGATCTTGACTCTTGTACAGGAGATACTCTTTTATTTATCTAGATATTTTATTTCCGTCTGGATCTGCCGTCTCTGTGTTTTTCTCTCCTCCACCCAACTCATCGGTGCAGCGATCATTTTAGTCCAATCCTCAATGCACATCACTGTGATTTCACAGTGCAACCTTAAGTTGGAAAAAAAAAGTTTTAACCACTTGTAGGAACCGATTGTTAGTCCAAGTCAGTCACAGACATTCCTGTATTTACTACTGGAGGCTTTAAAAGAGTCACTGCATTGTGTAATTGGACTGGATGTTGGAAATACTGCCATGACATCTGATGTAAAAAACATCCTCTGTGACTAAAGGGATTATTTTACACTGCTCACAAAAACTGGGGGATATTTCATTAGTCAAGTCAAGTCAATATATTTCTATACAATACTGAATTGTCACAAAGCAGCTTTACAACAAAGAGGTTTGATGCCATACAGAATTTTGTAAGAATTTTGTATGAGAGTCATTGTGCCCCTAATGAGCAAGCAGAGGCGACAGTGGCAAGGAAAAACTGCCTGGGATGTGTAGGAAGAAACCTTGAGAGGAACCAGGCTCAATAGGAAAAACCCATCCTCATTTGGGTGATAAGAGCATTAAAAAACAGGATTTTCATATTAAAATAACCTTTTAATGCTATTTTGCATATGCAGGAATAGAGAGCTTCACTTGTCATTTTTCATTTTTTGCAGTTACATCTTCCTGTTCAAACTGCACGCTCTTCTCGTACTGTAAAGGAGAGGGTGAGAGTGCTAAGTGTATGTGCCATCCTCATTACAGGAAAGTCGGACGCATCTGTCTAGGTACTTCCTTTACATGTGCTCCATTATACACATCACTCATTACCAGTTTTAGTGTAGCTGAGTTTAGCAAACAAAAAAAAATAATAAGAAAAAGAGGGCATCAGTTACAACCTAGTTTCAAGTGCAATGGAAATTTCTTTACATTATTTCCTAAAAAAAAATCCCTTTACTTAATACTTTACTTTTGTTTTTAAATCAGTAAAACCCATATTAATCTCTACCAACTAGAAAGTAAAGCATAATAGACTTAAGTCTTTTAAGTTCTTCATTTAAAAACATGTATGGATTTCCAGAGACAGTCGCACAAATCTGGCCAACAGATGTCACCAAGCGCTTAGTTTTCAACGATGGGAAATCATTTTTCAAAACAATTGGTCCAGTAATTTAAAACTTTAGAAAGCTTTGATCATTGTGTGCAGTTTGCATAACCAGGCCCTAAACGGCTAATATGTATTTTGCCGTAAATGCTCAGGGAATAATGCAAGGTGCCAACCATATTTGATGTGAACGTGCAAAAATCAGCTTTCACTTTTGTTTTAAAACAAAACTAATCAGATCAAGATATTCTCTGAATTCTTGTGCTAACCTCTGCTCTCTTGTCCAGCCTTTTAACGTTAACGTTTTCTCAGTCACAAATTTCAGGCTTGTTTCTCACTTGGTTAACAACCACAAGTGTCATTTTCAGCACGAGTATTCTGAAATGTTGTTGCAGTTCCAGCTCTTATCAGAATTGAAATGGAATAATTAGGAATGAAGTAATATTCCATTATATGTCAGGGGCTGTATTATAGAAATTTGAGTCCTACTTCAGGATCTGACCAGGTTCAAATTTATATTAGAGGAACAAATCCTGTCTAATGAACTAATTCTAATATTTTCAGTCAAGGTCAATAGTTAACATCAGAATGACTGGCCCTGCTGTGAATCGTTTAGCACCTGTCATAATGGTAATGACACGGTACTACATTAGGAAGCATCGACCCCCACATATACACCCTAGCAAAAAAAATTTCAGAATGTGTGCGTTCATCGTTGGCAACTCAAATATTGTAGAACGCCGCAGCCTGTAGAAGCGTGGACCAAAATGCTTGAAAAAAAAGAAAGAATAAGTAAACCTAAACAGAATTCCCCCAACTGGAAATCTTAGATTTACAACTTTTAAAACAGACAGGCAAGGACAGAGAACGTTTTTGTAAAGATGTGTCTGTGTTGCTTTCAGGGTGTCTATAAACAGAGAGGTGTTGTCTGCTGTTAAAGAGAAATCACTTCTGTACACTTAAGACAATCAAATTAGGAACTGTGATTCTGTTCTAGCTTCGTTTGTAACTGAAGTTGTCATGGTATCTACACAGATAGGTTTTCAGAGTTGAGAAGTTTCTGTAATACGACCCCGGCATCCTGTCTAGTAGGGGTGTAATCTTCCATCATGCCATGCCATGTGCGTTTGGAACTTCTTTTAATTTCTTTTAATTGCAGGAGATGAAAGATTCTTTGTTTTACATTTTTATACAATAAAAGTACACTATTTTTGAATTGGAAAATAAATTAATCAGAAAAAAAACGTTCATTTAATTGCATTATTAAAGCTGTAATCAGACATTTTACCTGTTTCTAATTATTCATTGCAGGGAAATATATTTTTTTTAAACTTATTTAAGAAAATTCTTATTCTGCTCCTTGAATTGTGAGCAAGGTGTATTGTTAGACCCCTAAGCCGCCCACAGACCTTGGTTTTAAAGAATGATGGCGTTCGTGATGCTTTGTGTATCTGATCCACTTTTAGGCGTTTGCAACACGAATGACTGTGATAAGAATGCTGCATGTTCATACAAAGGGGCGGGAAAGTTCGAATGCAAGTGCAACGCCGGCTATGAGGGAGACGGCAAATTCTGCCTCCCCATCAACCCCTGTTCTCAGAATAACGGAGGCTGTCCACCTGCCTCCACTGTCTGTGAATACACAGGCCCGGGCCAGGTTAGTCGATTTACTTTTGTTTCCTCCTTACTTGCAGGTTAAATTGTGCGTGTACGAGTGTCTGTTGATCTGTTGCATCAGGTGTTCAGTACATATCATTCTTGTGTCAGTCTAAATGTGTGTGTCTGAACGGGATGGAGGGACGGGACCCTCGTAATGGCTGCACGCTCAAATCAGCCTGTAAGGACAAGACGTGTCACAGGAGCGCACAGTGTGAAACCGCTCAAGATGGAACAGCCAGGTCTGCCTTAACCTTTCACTGTCTTCCTCTTCTGTACTATTTAAAAGGCGTAAGTTTAAGCTTTCCAGAACATTCGTGTAGATTCAGGTTTTGGTACGTTAAAAAAAAACAAATCCACAGTTGGAGTTCTGTGCAAAAGTCTTAGGCCACCATTAGATCCGATACCATTGTTTTAGCGATGATACAATGGCCATATAGAATTATTTCCCAGTCTCTTTGTTAAAATACAACCAAAACATACAGTCGTACCCCACTTTTTGTTATTAGTTTGTTCCAGGAGCTTGTTGAGTACAGAGTAAGGATGGACAGTGTTTTTAAATTGGAATTAGGCATAAAACTTTGCTCTGAGTTTATTAGTTTTATTTTGATTTATAAATGTCTTTTTAAAATTGTTTTTAATGTTTTTATTTCAAATTTTGTGTTATTGTTTCTAGTGACTGTTTCTTGTATATTTTTATTATATGCTTCAGCTGATGTTTTGCTAAAGTTGAGCTAAGTAAATATTTCCCATAACAAATAATGTAAATTGACTAAATCTGCTCCAGTCATGCAGAAAATCCACACTATATAAAGCATTTGATGCGTTAATACAGTTTGTACATGAGCACTTTGGTTTACCCTGGAGAAATGCTCAGATAAATCCATCTTAAATATAAAATAGATCATGAAACGATGAGTTTAATATAATCCATTTTGTGTCTACACTGGAGGCGACCTTATAAAAATGCTTAAAACACTTACATGAACGTACTGTTGGCCAAAATAATTGACATAAAGCTTGTTTTATAATAAAGTGTTGAAAATCACATGGAAGTTAGTAAGAAAAGGATTGCAAGCAAAATTAAGGAAAACACTTACTCTGTTGGTGAACTTAGGGCACCAGCTGCTATCAGGACGTTTTCTGTGAGGCACATAAAACCACTTTTTCATTAAGTTACAACTCATGGCCAACTTGAAGACAGGTGTAGGTGCTACCCAGGAAGCAGGGCTGTTTATGTGCTTTCACACTCCTGGCCAATTTATAATGCACGTGTGATAAAGAGTAAACCACTGATGTCTGGGGTTCTAACTGTAGCTCATTTGGCAACCCTAGGTGCGTTTGCAGACTTGGGCAGATTAGCGATGGCAGGCGCTGTTACGGCAGCATTATGGAGCGTGTTTTTGAGCTGGACCAGGAAGGCAGCCAGATGGGAAACCTCAGTGGGAGCATTTCGCTGTTCGGTAATGGCGCTCAAGACATTTATGGGCTGCCTGTCCTGTCTCAATCTCATTTAAACGGCAGATTTCCATAATCAAATGCAAATAGGATGAAAGAGAGGTATCCCGTCACTGACAGTGCGTTCTTGTTGTAGAGAAAGGGTGCGAGCTGATTTTGAGCAAACATGGACCGTTTACAGCTTTCATCCCAGCGGATACATCACAAGTGAGTTAAGCACACATGCTACTCTGGGGTTTTACTGGTTTTACAGTTCTGCCTCTCTATGGCCTCACTCTAGTATTTGCTTGTTTTAGCATTTAACTGCGTTAACATTTAGTCGTTTTGCCAGCTGTCCTATTACCAGCATGCTCGAAATGGGGATTTCCCGACGATACAAAACTCTTCTAGACAGTAGTAACAAACGGCAGTGTGTCACATTTAGTTGTAGATCATTTTCTGTTTTGTGAGACCTTATGTCTTAAGTTGTTAGCGCTGTCACCTCACAGCTACTGAAATCCCCAAACCTTTTGTACTTTAGATTTTTGAGTAATGTAATATAATCTGATATGCATTCAAGTGTCTAAAACACTCACTGGCCACTATATTAGGTACACCACCTTGTTTCTGCACTCATTGTCCATTTTCTAAGTTACACTTACCGTATAGAATCAGTTTGAAGTTCAGTTTGAGACTGTAGTCAATCTGTTTCTCTCCATCCTTTGCTCGAACCATTTACTCTGCTCTCTGATGGTCCGGACCCCCGCTCCAGGACCTGCACAGGATCAGGTACTATTTGGATGGTGGATCATTCTCAGCACTGCACTACTGACTCTGATGTGGTCGAGGTGTGATAGTGTGTGTTGTGCTGCTATGAGTGGATTAGACACAGCAGTGCTGCTGGAGGTTTTAATCACCTTAGTATTATTGCTGGACTGAACATTGTTTAGCCTGCTGCCCAAAATATCCAGCCACCAGCATCCTGTGAGCACTGATGATGGATTAGAGGATGACACATACGTGAGCAATACGTTATGTTTAATAGAGGCACAATGAGTAAATACAGTGTTTAAAACACCAGCAGCACTGCTGTGTCTGATCCACTCATACCAGCAGAACACACCCTAACACCTCTCCAGCATACAAGAGTCAGTGCTGTGCATTGATCCACCATCCAAACAGTACCTGATCTGTGCTGGTCCTGTGGGGGTCCGGACCAATAGAGAGCAGAGTAAAGGGGACCACCGAAGTAAAAAACGGAGAATGAGTGAAGAAGCAGGGAGGTTTACCTAATATAGTGACCGGAGAGTGTTAAGTTTGGTGATATAACACCATTTGGGTGTCACACACAGTCACAACTGGGTGGGTTCTGCAACCCTTCCCAGGCCATCTGATCCTCTGGTGTCCCATCCAGAGCACACATCTGGCTGTGCCCTGTAAATGAACAGTATAGAGTACAGTACAGACCCGTCTTGTCACCCTTAGCCCAGAGTGTATGTATTAAATGTGAATATCATTTTTCCAAGGTGTCTTTGGATAAAGTGAATCAGTTGAAAAGAGCTGAAGCCATATGCAAACAACACCTAATCCTGGGCCAGCGTCTTTACAAGGAGTTGGAAGGCCAGGATTTCTGGACTTACCAAGGAGATGCGATCAGATTTAAACTAAACAAGGTGAATTACGATTTGTATGTGCATACCATTCAGTGGACTCCATGTTAAAGTTTAACTTTGTGCTTTGTAGCAATTCATCTTGAAAAGGGATCCAGATACAGTATTCAGAATAATCCAGAGCGACATTCCAGCGTCCAATGGAATTATTCACATCGTGGATAAAGCCATCACCTTTGATACCACAGATGTTTTAGACAGCACTCAGGTAACGACTCAACTGAGACTTTATTTTTAGTTGATCAAACAGGTCTGGATGTGGCCTTTGGTCTGACCAGGGGTGCAGTAAAGTTTCTTGGACAAGCAACCAAAAAAGCGGAGCTGCATCCCAAATTTGGATCTGTAACCACCTTAGCACCATGCTAAAGACAGAACAAGTTTATGTCTTACAATTTTGTTTTTTATCAACTCTAAATTCGATTTAGCAGGTCACGTTTTAATTATGATATCTTTTTGTTTGGTTTACATTTATATTATTATGTAGTCACCACTCCTATCCAGATCAATTTACAAGTGATACAGTCTTACAGTGTGCAGTTCAAGCAAATTGGGGTTAAATGTGGTTACTCAAGGGCCTTACAGTGCAACTTGGCAGTGCTTTAACCCAAACCTTCTGGTCAGTAGTGCACTCCGCCACAACAGTCACAGTTTTCTCCCAATATGGCCAGTCCAATTCCTCATTTTGGCATCTCCTGCTGTGTGCACGACCGTCTTTTCCCAGCGTGGCGCAAATAGCAGGTTTACATATTGGACCGTTGCAGTGTATGTGTTTATAGATTTTTAAATACTGAAACGTGTTGTGTTTAACCTGTCAGTGATTTGCAATGACACGTGTCTTGGATGTTTAACTGTGTTTCTGTGAAAAAGGACATTGAGGTTTATGTAGTATTTCTAACTCAAAACTCTTACTCCATTCCAGTTTTCCACAAAGTCCATTGGGGATATTCTGGCTGAAGACACCCGTTTCAATCGCTTTGTATCTCTGGTTGATGTGAGTCTGCATTCCTTTAATCCGAACCCTGGTGCTGCATGCAAATATGATATTATACTGACTGAAGTTTCAGATATCCCGCTTGCTTAAGTGTTAAAACGGTTAATCCAGCCAAACACCATTTTAAAAACAGAAAATCACTTCTACAGTGCTTTGTTAACTGTGTGAGTGGGTATATTTAACATTAAAACCACATAAAAAAAATTGAAATCAAATTGTGAGGAAAAATGTTCAGAAATTTTATATAAACTAATGTTCGCAGCTGGACAGACGTACACAGATACATATAAATATAAAAATATTATCATATAAACACGTTTTTACCTCATGCTTCGGCCTGTCTGAACAATCAAAGAGGAAACACAATGTGCAAAGAAAGTTGCTGTTAAAGAAGCTAAGAGCTGTGAATGCTGGGCATTGGGGTGGGGTTTAGTCTCAATTCACCTTCTCTCAGCTAAAGTCTTTTGATACCGATCGCCCATCACCTTTTAATATGATCAGCCGATCACAAGTACCGATTGAGGGCGTGGCTGCATTCAGTAACGTAAGCAATACATAAGTACAGGCAGTGTATCCAAGGTTCTGTGCATACTGCACACTCGCATACTAAAAGAACATCAGAATCATCACTTCAATCTTCAGTTACCTGTGACCAACGTTAGGTTTGAAATGTATGTGCTGATAACATTTAAACCTCAAGAAATCTGACAAATCTGATTGCACCAATCGCTTTCTGATACAATTGTTTGATATGCTACATGACCACATTATCATGATCCAATATTGTGGCTTTCAAGATGGCCAGCCATGATCTGAAAGGAAGCCCCCCCTCACCCATTACTTACTGGGGTATTCAGATATGTCATTTTCCCTTTTGTTTCTGAAACAAAAGGGTGTCCTGTGCTTTTGGACTCACCCTGTAGAACGTATACTTAAAGGCCAAACATGTACTAGCATTACACGTGTAACAGTAAAATGAAACATTTACAGAATTTGAACTAATGACATTGTATAACAGAACTGTGGAGCTCCGATGCCGCTGAGAGGTCCGGGACCGCTCACAGTCTTTGTACCAACCAACAAAGCGGTGGACAAAGCCAGGGACGGCAGTATCATATACATGCTAACTGATGTAAGTAGTTACATATTCAGAATCAGTGTGTGTTAGCTTTTATTGTAAGCCTGTGTGTTTGTGTTTATGCTATTAATATGTCCTGCTTTATTTCCTGTCAAGGCCAAGCACAAACTCCAGGAGCTTCTGAAGTACCACATTTTCTCCCAGGCTGCAGTAAGTTCTTTCTTTTATTGTGTCTTCTAACATGGAAAGGTTTTTTTTTCAGGTATTGGTCTAGGTCTAAATATAACTTACTTTACTAATGCAGCTTTTAAAAATGATTATGTTTGAAAGATTGTTATCCGTACATGGTCCAATCCTAGACTTACAAAAGGGCTTTGTGTTCTTCCTAGTAGACCAAACCTCATGTTAGTGCAACATAAGCAATAATCCAAGAACACAAATCCACAATCCAACCAGAACCTGCTGGGATGCGATGTAGATAAATTCAACAAAATGCACACGCAATGGTTCTTGTCAATTTCAGTGTTCGCAGTGTTTTGTTTGCCACTTGAAGACACCGAGATACTCAGCCATCCAGTGGAAGTTGCACCACCTACACAATACAATGATGGCATGATAGAAAAAGATTGTACATTTTAGAAGACATTTTTAACAGTGTGCTGACACTTTAAAACGATTACGTTTCGTTTGGTGTGCCCTTGTGTGACAATGTAAATTAGTATGTCCATTTGAACAAGCATGCACAGTATACTGTATATACACCCCAAATCACAGATGCACAACAACTTTGTGATATGGGTTGGGCTTGTGTACTTAAGATCCAAAGGAAACAAAGCACAAAGTGTCGAGTACACAAACAGAAGACGTGCCAACAGGCAGAAAGGCCAACAGTAACAGCACCTTGAAAAGAAAGGCAGAAAGTTTTAAAGCACGAAGCTGAAAGCATTAGAGACAAGATAGAAAGCTAAAGCTGGTAGCTTAACGCACAAAACACAAACTTATTAAGCAGACTAAACCACGTTTCAGCTTCATGTGAGTGAATGTCACACACTGAAAGATCAAGCAGTACGACTTAAATGCCTGCCTTTTATGAGGCAGAACTCCAATACAGCTGTCAATATTCTGGCAAGACAGACCTCCTGCAGTTTGATATTGCTTTTACGGTCATTTCACTGCCTTTTTTCCTACTACTATTTTACTTTTCATTTATTAGCTTTGATTACAAATTTCATTCCTTTTTAGGTCAAATCTTAGCCTTTTATACACATCGTCGTTAACCTGAGCCTTCATCCTTCACTGATGCCCCTGTATGGGTTAAGTGTATATGTTTTTTTTTAATTTTGTCATGTTAGACAGTTTTAGAAAATCACATATGGGCAAGAAATAAAAAGACTAAGAAGAAATTCTGATTTTATACTTTCTTTTATTTTTATAATGCGTATTTGTAAAATTTATAAGCGACTCTGTGTATCAGATGAAGTAATTTGGATATGCACATTTAAACACTATTTTATTTTATGTCTTATTTATCTGTTAATAATAACTTTGTTTCTGTTTTTTTAAACTATGAATTTAATAATTAGTTACCTTAGTTTTAACTTTTGCATCTAGGTCGCCCAGGCAGGTCAGGTCCCTTTTTGAGTCTTGGTCCTCCTAAGGTTTCTAAGGTTTCTTCTTTATAAGGTTTAGGGAGTTTTTCCTTTCCACTATCGGCCTCGGTTTGCGCAATTTGGTATTGACCTTAGATATTAGAAAATCATCTAAAATTGTAACGCTGCTTTAAGACGATGCTCCATCGTAAAAAAACGCTAGAGAAATAATTCTAACCTGACGACATTGTGAATCACTTAGTAATAGTATTTTGTATTTTGGGTCTTGCAGGAGAAATGTGTTTAAAACCAGAACAACTATCTATGTAAATAAATAATTACTGTATGTATGTAACATGGAATTGGTATTTTTTTTTCATGAATCTCTGATTTCTTTGTTGATGTTTGTTCCTTTTTCAAGTTTTTATAAACCAAAAGAACAATACATGTTCATTTTTATAGGTCACCGTGGACCAGCTGGCTAACATGGCTGAGATCCAAACCATGGCTAATCAGGTCATAACCATCAATGCCACTGGTGATGTAAGTCACTGCATCTGTTTGTTCTGAATGTTGTATTCAAATATATCCATGTTGTTTTACATACATGTATGTAAATTTTAAATACATTTTAAATACATCGATTGTGCAGTTTTCAGTTTGGTGTTTGTTACTGTAGCATCTTTATTGTGCTTATTTTAATCTAAGGGAAGAGTGTTACTTACGGAAAAAGCAATACCACTCGATGCGAAAGATATCGTTGCATCCAATGGGATCATCCACATGATCGATGGACTTCTTGTGCCTCCCTCTATCGTTCCAATCATGCCACAACGGTGCGACGTTAACGAGAGCACCATCGTTATGGTACGTAGTACAACTGGAGATGAAATATTTCAGACAATAATAAAAAGTCCAGAGTGTATCACGTAATTCACTGTGCGATAATCGTTTTGTGTATTTCACTCACAAAGGCTTTCACTTTTTTCATATCTTGTTGTAATGAGGCGTTTGATAGATGTTGTGCTAAAATAAACCCCACCCCCCCTTCATTCTGCACTCATTAATTTATCATGAGACTATAATTTTATCATGAGATTATTTATCATTTAGAGTTTTAGTAGTTTTAGCGAATGTATGAAAAAGAGAAAAACTAAAATATCACATGGACGTATGTATTCAGGTAGTCTCCATGTCTTTTGATCATCTTTGATATGTTTCTTCACCTTGATTGGAATTACCTGTGGTAAATTATGTTGATTGGACATGATTCGAAAAGTCACACACCTGTCTTAAAGCATATAATTATACAGGGTGAGTCAGAAGTCTTCAGACGATCACTACGTTTCTCGTCGCCCACAGTCTCGGTTTCTCTTAGTTTGGTTATGAGTAATGTAACAGTGCTCTGTGAAATTGGGGATCTTTCTGGATGTCGGTTGTAGTCTGTTGCTATGATATAGCAACTGCGTTCCCCTGACATCAGAATCATCAATTCCATGTTCCGTTACCTGTGACGAACAACAAAAACGTTGAACTTTCTGTGCTTACTTTTGAACCGTAAGCGATATTGGAAATCTGTTTGGACCAATTGATTTCTGATCCAATTCTGATCTTCTTTAATATCCTACATGACCATCTTATCATTGATAAAAACTTGCCCTTGATCCAATATGGCGTATTTAAAGATGGCGGCCATGCTCTGTATATAGCCTAAAAGATAGGCCCCCTCACTCATTACTTACTGGGGTATTCAGATATGTCATCTTTTGTTTCTGAATTAAAATTGTGTCCTCGTAAAGTAATAGTTCTATTTCCTTTGTTGTTGTTTTTTGTAGAGCCCGTGTATACACTGCACTTACATTTCCGAGTCACATTGTCCACCAGGAAGTGAAGAAGTGGTATGCTATTTGCACACACACAGTTTCTAACATACTAGGGCTGTCAAAATAAAATCAAAAAGCTTATAAAACAAGGTTTGGGTTCCTCAGGGATACCCTTTGGTTGGCTCTTGCTAGTGCTACACTTGTACACTTGGATACCAGGGCAGAACTGGAACTCTCTGTAGGGGTCACATGTTTCAGGTGGCTTGGGCATGTCTGGGGATCCCAGAGGAGGAGCTGGAATTTATGTTCTGTATTCGAAAAGTCTCTAGTGAATGCTTGGCATGTGTACATGCTGAAACGCCCTCTTATGGTAAAAGGAAATAACATTTAACTAATGTGTGTTTACTGCAGCTGCTTCTTTTTTTACCACTTTAAAGATGTTTTTAAAATGTGAGTTTATTCATGTTTAAAAATTTATTTCCTGCCAAATGGACAGCCCTATATGGCAAATAGAAGCAGCGTTTTTAATAATATATAGTGGTAGATCTACATTAAGTAATCCTGGTACAAATTTGTTGAATTAGATTTTTTTGGCATTTTGCTTATCAGTAAGCTCTTCTTTACTAACAGTCTGTGTTTGCTGTTACCTTTGTGTTTCTTTTGCATTAGCCTGATCGTGTTCAGAGCTGTGAGCCTCTTTCTGATCCACGCTGGAGTGATTTTGTCACAGTACCAGGGTGTGCCAAGTACTGCCGTATAACACGGATGGTATGAAATATGTCCTGTTGGGTTTCCCACTGCACTCCTTAAATGCTGTTCCAGCCAAATCAAAACAGAGCTGTGTGGTGGAGTTTAAAATACAGATATTGTTTACACATTTTTGTTTAAACCAAGTAAAAGTTTGAGATTATGTCATTTTTTTCTTACAGAGGGCTGAATGCTGTAAAGGGTTTTATGGGCCCGACTGTAAACCCTGTATTGGAGGTTTCCAACATCCGTGTTATGACAAAGGCACTGTAAGTACTGTACTGTATTTTTCTTTTATTGTTGCTGTTAATGTTGTATTTTATTTTATTTTAATTTAATTTAAATTATTTTTTTCTCTTTTACATTTTTATTGTTGCTCTTATTGTACAGTGTTCTTGGGTATCTTGAAAGGCGCTTATTAAATGAAATGTTGTTATTATTATTATTATTATTATTAAAACACTCTATTTGTCAATTGAGGCTAGGGGTCCATTTAATTTTCGAAGTAATAGTCTTTTACAGCTACTGTATTATCTGAACCTAGTGTATATTGCTCAAATGATTTTAAAACCCACTTGACTTGACTTTCACTACAGTTGTAGTTGGAAATGTGCTGAATGCCACCTAAGAGCTTCAGTCAAAATGTTAGTTTAGGTTTTGGGCCGAACAAAGGTTCATGCTGACCTTTGCAGAGACGAATGAAGCTGGTGAACAGATGGAGTTTGGAAAACAAATGCTTCAGGCTAGAGTGTAAATGGTAGAATATTTCATGGGCGTGAGAAACGGAGGTGTGGCAGTTATAAACGCACTTTTATTAAGTCAATTTCTATAGCGCTTTTTACAATACAGAATTGTCACAAAGCAGCTTTACAACAAGGAGGTTTCATGCTATACAGAATTATAGTGCAAGAATTTAGTATGAGAGTCATTGTGTCCCTAATGAGCAAGCAGAGGGGATGAATAGGAAGAAAACTTGAGAGGAACCAGGCTCAATAGGGAAAACCCATCATCATTTTGGTGATAACTGCATTAAAAAACAGTAACTGTCTGTGGAATTATAGTATGTGTGTAAAAGGAACGCTGATTCCTGATCATCATTATCAGCCATCGGGCAGGTCAGGTCTCTGGATGATGCAGGTGTAGCTTGGTAAGCAGTGCTGAGAGAAAAGAGAAAGA
>JAUZSV010447274.1:0-17218 GCA_034780495.1 Parotocinclus cesarpintoi | reverse complement strand
ATGAGGATGCCTTTTTTTACTTCCACTATCTTTACCACCATTTTAAACAGAAAACCTTTACTTATTTACTCATTGCTGTGATCATACCCAGAGGTTACAAAGGCTTTGCCGCTTAGTGGAGACGAATGCACCATGCCATGCACAGGCTGAGTGAGGTTATTCGCCCAGACATGTACCTGTGTGGGAATTCCCCTGTGTTAAAGAAGCTTCTCTACTCTGACACCAGGGTGGCCAGGGTGTCAAAGCTCATTTGAAGACCAGCTGCCATTTCTAGCCCATTAGATCCGCCTGTGCACAATCTGCATATTGACACAAAGGCCAGATTTATGCAGGACACACAATGCAAGGTAAATGTTGCAGTAGCAGGGGATTTCCACGGCTCGCTGTCAATTAGCATGATTTCAATAATATAACAGCATTATTTGTTTTTAACTGCAAATAAACATTTGCAATGAATTATATGTTAAAATATTAACTTACACACTTTGAAATGGAATTGTTTTTAAAGAGGTGTGCAATAGAATGGAATAATTATCACTAGAAATGTAACAATTTAGAAAACCCTGATTATCCTTTTAGGAATGATGTGTGCTTCTTTGTATGTTGTTTTCAAAATTGTTGATACAAATAAGGGGATCCCAGTATAGCTGTTCTGTAACAGCTGTATGTTTATATAGGGATGCACTCTTATCCTCATGTAATAATATGAAGAACCGGTGATTCACTTGGTTATTTCAACTTTTTTAGAACATTTTCTTTCTTATTATTTAACCATAACAAGCCTGGCAAAAAAACTACTACGAGGTAAGCATTAATTTGAAGTGTCCTTAAAGATTAAATCTGATATTAATGGTGTTTCCAAAGCATAACAATTAGGTTTATGGCCCAGATCTAATGACGCTTATAAAACAGTGTACTTTATTAGGTAGGATAATATATATTGTAGATTAGTGCATATATTGCTCACAACAATTAGGGGATATTTCATTTTGAAACACCCCAGTGTCACTGCTGGACGAAACTTAAACCTCCTACCAAAAATGTGGAGCCACCAGGATGAATGATGCAACACCCAAATGTTGCACCTGATCTGTGCTGGTCATGTGAGGGTCCTGACCATTAGAGACCAAAGTAAAGAGGACTAACAAAACATGTACACAACTTCAGTACAGAGGTTATGTGGTGCACTATACCGACATACAACAACAAAAAAACACAGCCGAAGAAAAAACAGCTCGCGTGAATTTTGGTAAAGCAATGAGTTAGTTTTAAGTTCCACCCATATTCCGACCAGAGGCGCTTGTGTTGTAATCAGTGCACATGATTGTGCCAGAGCACGTGATCTTATTGTCGCAGCCAATCTTATCGCGGGGGCGGGATTTGTTGGAATATGGGCGTGTATGAGGACGAGCATGTCGGGACTTGTTGTTGGACTGGGTGGAGTGGGGAGGTGGGGGGGTCGTGGCTAAAGCAGGCGTTTACCTTTAATAAACCGACAGCCTCCTGTCAGCAAAGCTTCAGCATCGATCTAATGCACTGATCCAGGACATTAACACATTGACGCTCACGAGCCAGGAACGGATTTCATGTGTAATGAAAGTGGACCGTGCGATAGAAGAGGAGTAACGTTTAATGTGGACCAAAACAAGCAGGGGCACGCCTTCTTACTCCCCAAATAAACAGTTCAGTGTGCCAAGTGTCCCGCCAACAGCGCGCACGTTTATCCCGGGCACCGGACTGAATACTACAGATAACTGAAGAGCCTTATAGAGGTAAAAAGGTCTCTGTTTTTTGGTGCTTACAGTTGAAGTTGAACAAGCCGAGTTGTTTTGATCGCTTTGGGGCGGTTTATCACATTCGTGGTAGTAATTAGTGAGAAGATTTTCTGAAACGGTTTGTCAAGTCCGATATTAAGTCAAATGAAACAATTTGTTAAACAGCGAATGTAAAATAAACGATGTGTGATTTACACATATAGTACCGACTGTACGGTGATTAATGCCTGCTGATTTGAGGTAGGAAACCTGTGAAATTCCTTCCACAATCTAAAGCTGATTATGAGACTAACCTGTCAGTATCGAAGGTTTTATTAATATTTGTTATTAAATTGTTAGTCTCCAGCGTTTCTTCAGCTCTTTCCCGTTCCTACGCTAGGCTCTCGTGCAGTGTTTAGTAACCACGAGATATTTTCCAGTGCTTCACAATTTCCGTTTCTGCCAAACGAAACACTGATAATCATCTCGAGCGGTTCTGCAATATGGAAATATTATATTTTAGAGTTTCCAGAAGTGTGGAATGGAATTAACAAGCGTTGTTTATGTCGATCAAAAAGCTGTGAATTAGCTGTTCCGATTTCGTTAGTCTTGTCCAAACTCGTGGCGGCTGGTAAGCACGAGCGGATCTGTTTACCTTAACGGATTTGTTTACAAACACAGTGCAGTCTCGCGCCAGTGCTGCTGCCATCTAGCGGTTACTCTGAAACGGCACGCAGATAAAGTGAAAAACACCGGGTTGGGAAAATTTGATTTTATGCATTATTTTTTTTATATTTATCGACATTTCTGTTTTCGCTTTGAATTATTAATATTTTAACGCGTCCCACCTTTTTATTTATCTTAAACATGTCCAAATAAGTCTGTGAAGTTAGAAGTCTCCACATGCTTAATTTGGAAGGGGTCAGGGAGAGAACCATTTACTCTGCTGTCAAGAGATCTGACCGATTACATCTTATTATTAGTCAAAGTAATGAAGTACTAGACAAATTGTAGGCACCTGTGAGTCCAGGGCCCAGCTGTTGTGTCTCCAACCATAACCATAACATTCACCAGTGACGTCACTTTAGCAGCAGAGGCTGGTCTTACCTGTTAGAGAGGAAGCTCTTAATGATGGTCATCAGTGGATAAGAATTAGCAGTAACTCACTTTTTAAACCTTTGCTGCCCTCTATAATAACAAATGTAGCCTCTTCTGTAACTGTTATTGGGAAATAATTCACCTTTTTTTTTTAAAAAACTATAAATAATATAAATAATAGCAGCACTGTGTAAATCACAGCTAAACCCAGTATTTATATTAAACAGCATTGTAAACTGAATGTAGATTTGCATTGTTAACTCAAATATATATGAAATAAGGTCTGCAGAATGACTTTATATGTTTTTGCCATTAAGCAGCATTTTTCAATTTACAGCAAGCATTGCTTGTCATGGCTCGGCCACAGATGGACAGCAGCGTAGATGGTCAAAGCCCCACAGCACTACAGAGCTGCAGGATGGAGGTACTGCGTCGAGATGGCTGGCCTAGCGGAGGAACACAGCCGATTACTCAGCCTCGCCACCGGAGCCGGACTGTAGATACTCAGACCAGCATTGCTCCAGCACCCTCTATCCTCACACAGGATTCTGCCAACACACCAAGTTCCCCCGAACAGGATGGACCACTCAGAGACAACACAGGTATTCACACCTCACATACAGGTCACATCTCATTATGTGCCGTTATAGCAACAATGACTGTAATTAATCATCAAAATTCAGAGAATAGATGCACATGCATTTGAGGTGATGAATAAATGAATTGAGGTGTTCCATTCAGTCCCATTCAATCCTATCAATCTAACAGACGAGGCTGGGTTTGGCAAATGCCAGGAGAACATTACCTGCCTAATTATAAAGTTTAGTGGAGGAGGGATAATGTTGTGGGGGTGTTTTTCAGGAGTTGGCCTAGACCCCTTATGTTTCAGCATACCAAGACAATTTGGGCAACTGCATGCTTTTAAGTTTGTGGGAATAGTTTTGGGAAGGCCATTTGTCCCAGCATGACTGTGCCCCAGTGCACAAAGCAAGGTCCTTAACAACATGGTTGGTTGAGTTTGGTGTTGGGATGTAATCTAATGTAGACTGTGTTCAAGGCCCAATTGTCCAACATCATTATAGCGACTCTATATTGATGCATCTCGATTTTAAATGGAATGGCATAAAAGCTCCTGTAGGTGCAATACATACATGTGCTAATATATTTGTCCATATAGTGTACGTTTTCAGAGAATGTGGACAGTCATAATTCAAGGAGTGTATTCCACTCTCTGGTTAACAGTAACAGTTTTTAAACTGGGCCAGCCCAACACACAGTATTAGTAAAGCAGTGTCTTCTCTGTGCTTTTGTCCACCAGTGACTTTTCACTCTGTAGTTCTTTTATTCCCATATCATTATTGCTCTTGTAGCCTCAGCCGAACCCTTGGTGCTTCACTGTTGGCATCCCCTTCATAAAGGCTGCAGGCAGTCGGCCTGCTCCTGATCCCTCCTCACATGTCTACAGTTCATCCAATCACTGCCTGGCCTTTTTTCTGTCCACCAATCACTGCACTTCAGCTCAAACTGCATGAGCTTACAGTTACCCTGGCAACAAGCCAGAACACTACAGCTCTGGCTGGGCCACTCACTCTGTTCAGTCACCTGCAAGAAGGATCAGCTCCACACTCCCATGCATTTCCTGTGATTATGGAGCTATTTGTGAATGCTGATAAAGTAAATGAAGGATTTGTAGCATAAACAGAGAACTCATCCTGCTGCATAGTTACTGTGTTATGGCCTAATTATTACCAATGAATTACAGACTACATCGCTTTCTAGATTTGTTGACATGATCGAGAGTCTCAGCACGTTTATACAGAATTACAGTCAGATTCTAAAGTACAAGGGCCCCTTATTGATGGTATTATGAATTCATCTTATTTATGGCTGGAATTATTATGAACAGTTCCAGTTAAACAGCTATGTAAGTGCTGTGGAGTTGCAACATCCTGCAGTGGTATAGTATCAAACAAGAGTATGATTTAATTACACCACTTTCTCTCTGCCAAGTAAATTAAAGAAGACAACATGATACCTGAGCTGTTCCAAGATTTAAACCTTTATAGAATAAAGTGCAGGACTGATATGGGCTTCACAAATTGACCTACTTTTTTCTGTTTCTACATCAGAAAGTGAGCAGCAGTGGCCATGTCCCACGGGGAGGCAGCAGCCCCTGTCTGATCTCTTTCATGAGAGCAATGGCTCTTCTGTAAACTCAAGCAGCAGAGGCTATGATGCTGAGGAGGAGCTTCAGGAACAAGTGGTGGGAAGAGTGGCCATTCAGCTGAGAACCATAGGAGATGAGATGAACATTGTTTACCTTCAGAGAATGGTGAGGAGCTTCGTTGGTGTGCTTACATCGGTTGGCTGTGAAAACATGCAGGGTTGTACTGGGCTCATTTTTACAACTGGTTGTGCTGGAGCAACTTATTTTGTCAGGTGGTCCATGTGACTTCTCATTCGGTTGCACCCATTTTTATAATAATCAATGACCATGCATGTTGAGTAATTATTTTCTTAATGTGTTGTTGTACCTCAACCATGGCAGAGACCTAATCTAAACATTTTTAGATTTTAGCATTAGTGCAAATCAATGCTCTTGACTTGATATTAACAGGAGTACACATAATTTATTTTTGGTACTTTATTTATCCGGGTTAGGCAGACTAAACATTTTGTTCAAGACACATAATCCTTTTGTTTGTATTAATGTAAAAAGTACATGTATGTACTCAGATGGCATGAACAGTGGGTGACATAATTAGTAACTCATTAGACTGTCTCGTTAACCAGCCTAAGGGTTCCAGTGTCAGTTAGCTAAAGCTTTTCATAAAGAAAGCCCTGCAACATTATCGTATGCACGATAACAGCACTGGCGTACTCAACCCAAAATCTTGTCACATTTAAATGAGGTGCATAAGCAAACAGAACATCATGCACTCGAAAAAACGCAACTGATGTGGCAAAAGCAAAGCGGCATGGCTAAAAAGGAGTGCATTTTGGTCGCAGTCTAGAGCCCTGCATACTAGTCTCGGTTCTCACCCACCTTGGAACTCACTGAATTCCGAGCTCTTGCTTTAACTTATATGAGTCAGGCCGTGTGAATTGTTTCTGCCAAAATGATTCACTGCTTTTACTTTTCACTTTAAATTTATTACTTAGTAATTTACATGAGATTTCAACTCTATATTTTAAAATAAGCTTTGTATTAATGATTTTGGTAGCCTAAACGTTAATATAAGTGTTAATGTAAGTGCTAATGTGTAATATGCTTTGCTATGGTAGCGTATAGGCTATATTAAAATCATTGATATGTTAAGCTAATCACAGAGGCCCTGTACAATACAACTTCATTAATGCATTTAATGTCTTAGACAGCGTGGATTTTCTGGGGGGTCTGAAACAGATTAATAAAATATTTATTATTCTCTATAGGAAATATTCGTACTGTACTCGGAATTCAACTAGCCTTCTGGAACTAATTAAGAACGAGAACCAAGTACCACGGTATTAGCATACATTTTGGATATTGTGGAAGCTATAAGAAGCATTGTTACACACTAATAACTAAGAACATAGAACAATATCCATTCTTTCACTTATCACTTATTAAGTCTTTTCCTATTTACAAATTTGGACATTTATAGTCACTCCATGGTTCTAAGTTGTTGGATGTAGCCATTTTAGTGCAATATACTCTACCTATTGTACAAACAGTTTACCACCCACTCCTATCTGCTATAACTGTGCTGCCAGCGTGAGTCAGTATGTAACCTCCAGTGACTTTACTTGTAAAGGGATCAATGCAGAATTTAACATGGCTAATGTTGTTACAAGAGTCATGTTTCTAGTTGAGGTTGAACTTGATGCCCTCAGTCTTAAACTCTCTAGTTCTGCCTCTCTTCCTCCCTTTCTCCCTCCCTTCCTTCCTTTTTCTCTGCTACTCTCAATCTCCCTACCAAATCGCGTGAGGAGTCAGTACAGTAGAGCAGGAACGGAGTAAACAGAGGCTAATCTCTCCCTCCCCCATGCAAACCACCCCTCACCTCCACTCCTCAGCAAAACACACATGATGTCACTGCACTATTCCAACACTCACTCACTCAGTGCTCTCGCTTGTGCCACAAACACACACATCATCGGATCGTCACAGACACACATACGCCTGCTGACATACACAAACATACCCACCCAGTATACACACAGCCACACGCACAAAATAGACTCTTTACAATCACATACCCTGACAGTGCAGTATTGTTTTCACACTATTTTGTTCCCTTGTACACACACACACACACACACACAAGCTGAAGCACAGACACACTCTCAGACACAATCGAAAAGCAATAAACCATTGTGTCGCGTGGCTAAACCCGCTGTTCGGGGAATTACATGGGACAGGTCAGGGACTTGTTTTGTGGCCCGACTGAACTCTGATACCAGGCTGCTTTTATTGCTCACAGGTGTTGTTTACTCTATACCAGCAGAGAAAATTCAGGTACTTCCTCAAGCAGCTTACAGCAGCAATAGCTAAATAAGGGAGAGGATACTTTTTACCACGCTCTTTACCCCCACCATCTTACTACAAGTTTTCTCTTGTTTAGAGTGCTGATTCTCCTGCTTACTGAGACATAGTGTCAAAGATGCAAAGTTACTGAGATGTGCGTAAACACAATATATGGCACTTACTATAAATGTTTAAGAAAATAAAGTAAGTTAAGAAAATGATCCATTAATCACTGTGTGATCTGTCTTATCAGAGAACAATATGTTCATGCATTTTGGGTGAAGGCCAGACACTACAAGTCAGAATCCAGTGCCTCACTTTCACCTGCCAGACTTCTTGAAAGCACAGTGTTGATTTCAAAATAACAAAAAGGCAGATTTGTTTTTACTGCTGTGTTGGTGGCTGGCTATTGCCTTTCAACATGACTTTCACTGGAAAGCACTGCCTAAAATTTTGATTGACCACAACTGATTCTTACCATATAAACTAGTTGCTGCAAAATGAGAACCACAAAGTTTAAAAAAGTAGTGTGACAAAAAGGGGGAGGGATGAAAAAGCAGTTGTCTGTGTCTTCATCTTCAAGAATCTTCATCATGTTTTTTCCATTTATGTTATTTTGCTTTAAGTTGATACGGTTGGCTAGGAGCGTTCGAGCAGTAATCCATGACTCTCCTCTTTCACTGGCTGTGTATTCAAGTTCTCTTCAGCATTTTTTATCATCATTTTTTATCAACAAGTAAATTCATTGACTGAAAAATAATTACCTGGTTAGAAATGTCTGATTGGTACAAAACTTGAAAAGTCTTTCTGACCAGTCTTCCTGTTCCAGCCACTGAAAAACACCCTCACAGCATGATAGCGCTACCATGCTTTGTTGGTATTGGGCAGGTTATGAGCAGTGCCTGGTTTCCTCCTGACAGGATGCTTACAATTGAGGCCAAACTTTTGAGAGTCCTTTAGGTGCTTTTTTGAAAACTCCAGGCAGGCTGTCATGCATATTTTACTGAGGAGAAGCTTTTATCTGGCCACTCCTTTTATCTGCAGTCATGGTTGACCTTCTGGAAGTTTTTTCCATGTGCACGCAAGTCAGAGTTCTAGACTTATTTTACCACTGGTCATGCTGGTGCAACTTAACATTCTCAGTTGGTCGCAATAACTTCTAGTTTTTGTCTGGGTGTTTTTTATATTAATCAATGAACATGCATGTGGATGAATCAGTTTCTTATTGTGCTGTTGTACTTCAACCACAGAAGGGATCTAAGGTAAACTTTTTACCGTGTTTTATTAAAACTTCTTGTGATGTGCAATGAACAAAGTTTAGATAATTTACTTACCCTGCATTGACAAAAAGAAACGTTCAAATTTCATAGGTAAATACATTTGTGCTCCTGGATCTAAAATCCAGCAAAATGTTTTGTTGCATTCTCTAGACGTCTATATTTACACAATTCTTTTTCAGAGCTCTACAGGATCTTTCCTCCTTATGGTTTTATTTTACTCTGCTTACACTGTTAGCTGTGAGACCTTATATAGACATTTCAATGTCCAATTAACAGAATTGACCACAAATGGACTCCAAATTAAGTTATAGAAAGAGAGATTGGAGGCCCCCAGATCTAAATTTCAAGTGTCATGACAAAGGCACATATAGTGCAGATTGCTGATTTTTATTTTAGCACAAGGTCTCAACATAATAAAATGTGAAATGGTCATTAGACTTTCTGAATACACTGTATACATGCATTGAAAAAAAAAACACCTTTAACCACGAGGCAGCCATTCTCAAAACTGACTGTCTTCAAATCCCAAACAGAACTATCACTAAAGATAATACCGTTCCAGTCTGTGGCTGGCTATCAACATCAGGACATGTAACGGTTGCTGTGACAACTAATTTCCTTCTGCTAAGCATCTGGGAATGATCTGGGAAGTGAGAGGGGTCAGTAGTGAAGGTGCAACTTGTGTCTGGATAGTGGACAACATAACGGTAAAAGCTGCTTGTTAAATCAATGATTCTGATGGTGGTCTGTCTGGACCATGTGGTATTCCTTCAACTACTGCATCTAACACTTCCTAAAAGCCTAACAGCTGGGTCAGCTAGTAAAGCCCTTCCTTAGCAGTGTCTTTTGCCACACCCTCACTTTTTCATCGGTACTTTGTAGACATGAGGTACAGTAATTGGTAGCACATTGATGCAAGGTACTCAGGGAAAGATGACATTCCCTACATTCGCCCATGTTGGTAAGAGTGTATCGTGAGACAGAAATATCTCTGATAAGTTAATTCTTCTTAAGATCAGATCAGATCAGAAGTTAATTCTTCCTCAGATTTCCTTGTGACTGGCTATCATTTTTGGTACGCTTTGAGTGTTTGCCGGTTTAGTGGCGTCAGCTCCGGTCGCAGTGTCTGTGAGCCTTTGCTTAGTTTTGCTGCATTTATTGTTATTTACAGTTTTTGAGAGTTTCTCTTAGCGATTAAGCATTTATTTCACTTCCCGTTTCCCATATGTGAAACCCTGCTTATTTGAAAGCCTCTCCCTTTTGTTTGTATTGCTCTTAGAGTTGATTCTGGTTGATTCTTCTGAACAAGTGTCTTTTACTTTAATTTATCTCGCTTACCACACTGCACCTTTAGCTTTGTGAGTGGTGCTTAGGTTTGCTGATTTGCTGCCCCTACATGTTAACATCCACCAGCTCTGTGATGTCTTCATGGAGAAGTGGAAGTGGATTCCAGTGGTAACCTGTGAAGCTCTAGTAAACTCCAGGCCCAAGAGAGATAAGGCAGTGCTGGAAATAATGGTAGCCCCAAAAAATATTGACACTTTGGGTACAATTTGGTCATTTTTACTTAGGGTTGTACTTACTTTTGTTACAAGCAGTTTAGACATGAATGACTGTGTTGAGTTATTTTGAGGGCACAGCAAATTTACACTGTTATACAAGCTGTAGACTGATTATATTGTATTAAAGTGTCATATCTTCAGTGTTGTCTCGTGAAAATATTATATACATATATATATATATAATTAACACAAAAACACCAAGTGGAGTGATTACTAAGTAAACTCTTGTTGTTGCAACACTGCTGTAATAGAGAGCTATTTAATACACTACAGAGTATTTTATTTCACAACCTGTTATTCTATTTTGACAACTGTCTGTCCGCTTGTGTGCTCTCACATGACCCCTATCAAAACCAGTTTTACTGTTACATAAGTCACACTTCCCTCCCTTTTTACTGTATGCTATGATATTTCAGTGCTACTGGGCACAGTCTTTGCTGCAGTAGATGTTCTTTGTCTGTCACCAGACTGGTGAGGCAGATTGTCTAGCTAGGACTGCCTTCCACACACACGTGCCTCATATTGAAACAAACACATTGTCTCTTTCTGTACTGTTGTCTCTTTCGCACACAGACAAACACAGGTACAGATGGGACATTACAGATTTGTTGTGTCTGGCACTGTGTTGTTTATGTGATTGTACATGTGTTTATCTACTGTAGTTGCTTTGGTGGTGGGGCAGTACCTGTACCTGGCAGAGTGGAATGCCTAGCACTTAGCTCTGCCCTGTCAAAGATGAGCATGCCATGTCACACCCTGTTTTTTTTTTAAACTCTCGGTCTACAGCTACCACAGACAATAACCTGTGTGACATGTTGTGGTTAAACACACACCCGCTCACTCTTACTCTCTGTGTTTCAGAATGAGGGTGCACAGTGGCAGAACTGGAGAGGCCTCTACCGTGGCCTGCTGGCCTTCCTGGCTGACACCATCAGCACCCTCTACCAGCATGGGCTCAGATAAAGAGACGGTTACTCTACACTGCAGGGGCGCCGGCGCTCTCAAATGCAGTCACTAATGTAATAACTTCATTGGCTCGGGGATATTTCTGCAGGGACAGAATGCACTGTTTTTTTGTTTGTCTTGTTTGTTTGTGTTTTTTTTTGTTGTACTTTGTATGTCTCTGTTGGGAAGAGTTTCATGTAGCATGTGACTGAAATGTGTGTCCAGTGTGGGGGCATGTGTTTAGAGAGAAGGATGTTTAAGCTGTGAAGCACAATCGGGTGGATTTGAGTTTGTTGCATTATTTTTGGAAAACTTCACATCAGCCTGAAGGCCTGGGTACTTTAAAAAGCTGTGACGGTCAGTCAGTGTCATAAATGTGAGACAGAGGCCAATTCCCTAGATTAGCTTGAGCAATTTGCATGATTATGATATGAATGAGATTCAGACTGTTTTGCTGTCTGGAACATTCTCGTATGACTAGCATTTAGTTATATGACATGTTTACCATTTTTTGATACATCTGTTTTATCTTAAAACCAGCAGCAAAAAAATCAGTGTGTCCAGGTCTTTAGACAGCACTATTTGAATGGGTGGGTTGTGCTGTAGCTCCTCAGGCACTAAAATGTTCTATGTTATGGAATATGCTGTTAGCTGCCTTGCAGAGTAATACTGCTGCACAGACAGTCACCAATGGCAGAAGGAAAAGGGCCCTATTAAATAAGATGAGTGAGTGATGTTTATGGGAACAGGCCTTTCAAAACCCAGTGTGGCGACTGTGCCTTATATCTCCCTTTATACACCCTTATACTTGTGCTTGATTCACCAGTGGCAAATCAGTTAACGATGTTTGGGCGTCAGGGATATATAATATTGATTACACATTTCAAAGATTGAATCCTCCAATGGAGGTACTCACATTGTGGCTGGAAGCCCTTTGGACAGGTCAGACCATGGGTTTTCCAAATAGCTGGGTAGCAGTGTTAATATTTGTAATGAACATGTATGTATATATTTTTGGAGAAAATGGCAACAGGCAAGAGATGGAAGAAACTGGCCATTCTATTCCTATTGTCTTGTGTATATTTTGATGAAACCTTAAAGTACTTAACAGTTGCTTGTTTTTGTTTAAAAGCTCAATGTCAAATTGAATTGTTTTCTTAAACTTTTGGACCAATACTGCAGGTCATGAACATACCTAAATCAAAAGGCTACTTAACTGTTCACAAAGAGGCCAGATTGTGAAATAGAAAGAAATATTTGCAAACATGCCCATTGTATTTATCCTGGGGAGCTAGGTTCTTGTTATTTATTCTATTTTCCAATTTCTTTATTTGATCCTTAGTGATGATTAGGGATTTACTGTTTGGTTTATAAAGCATTAACTCAAGTTAGTTTATTGAATTGTTACGATACGTTATTCATTTTATTTCAAGGATCAAGAAAATTGATGGGATGTTTTTTTATGGCAAACATACTGTACATGTACACTTTTTCAGAGGAAAATCTGTAACCATTGTCCCCAGCAAATATAAAACAGAGAGTAAGTGTTAGGGCTAATTTGTTCTGCTGAAGCTTTCTGTTAAACTATCTGCAATAAGATATTGTGCCCCATATATATATATATATATATATATATATATATATATATTCACAAAAGAATCTGAGCCGGAATTGAATACTTGAAATCAAATAAATTATGTTCAAATGTTTAACTGTCTGGGCCTTCAGTTAGATGGTTTGCATGTTGCCATCTCTCTTATACTGGCATGTATCTACCATAGATCCTCAAATAACAGAATTCAGAGAGCTTCCTTCACAAACCACTTGTGTGATGTGTGTGGGCAAACCATGTGAAAACCTAGTTAGCACTCATATTTCTGTCCTTGCTTTATGTGGGTATTGCATCTCAGAGCATATTAAGTACCAGGGGTGTCTGTCTTGTGACTGACTGTCTCATGACTTCCTGTGTAAAGGCAGTGGTGTAGGCCATTTCCTGTGCCCACTTGTAACTTCTTGTGATAAGTGTGCACCTCCTTATGCACTCCCTTCTTGTGGGAAAGGCCTTAAGTGTAATGAGGACGTCACACTATGCTCAAACTCAAGTCAATCTCATTTTCTAGCCTTGTATATTTGCTGTTGGAATTGTTTTCTATGAAATTTCTACATGAATTTGGGTATGTTTGTTTCTATTGTCTTTTTAAAATAAACATGAAATATGACAAGTGTTTGTAAGTGTAGTGCTGTTTATGTAGTACAGTGAATTCAATGTAGCTCGGACTAGCATAAAGGTGGTTGTTTTGAGCTAGTAACTCAAGAATAACATGGTTATTTATCTAGTAGGTTTATATAGTTTTAGTTGTGGTCCATGTTCAATAGGACAACAACTGTGTATAAAAGGCCTAAGGTCAGGTCAAGTATAATTCTAAAAACGTTCTAAGTTCTAATGAGGATCAAAAGCAAATAAATAAACCGAAGCTAAATAAATATTAACAGAGCGATCACGGTGGCTCACGGTAGCACCGCGGCCTCACAGCAAGAAGGTCCAGGATTCAATCCCAGGGTGAAGTGGCCTCGATGCTTTCTGTGTGGAGTCTGCATGTCCTACCCTTACTTCGGGTACTCCGGTTTCCTCACACAGTCCAAACACATGCATGTTGGGTTAATTGGTGTCTCTAAAGTGGCCCTTAATGTGTGACTGTGTGTGTGTGGATTGTCACCCCTTCTAGGGTTGTTCCTGCCCAGAGTTGCTGGGTGGGCAACGGTTGGCACCCAACCCCATGTGAATTAAGCGGAATATCATGGATGGATAAAATATTATAAAGAGTATCATAAAATAGAGAAAATAAAACTATGGCCTATAAGACAATGATGAATATAAATATGAAATGAATTAAATTTATGAAGATAAATACAAATAGTGAATAGAATAGTGTATCAATGTGCAAATAAGTAATTGTTAGGGAGATCATAGCTCAACATCCCACAAGCAAGAACACTTAATGTAGATGACACTATTAAATAAGAGAAATTATATTTAATCCAGTATTATATACTGCTCACAAAAATTAGGGGATGTTCCCCTAATAAAATATCCCCTAACTATAGTGAGCATTATATATACACAGTACATAATATTACAATAAATATAATCCAATCCCAGTTTTTCTATTTACCCAATTCCTCATACATGATTAATTTGTAACTTACTACACTACTTTACTCACAAAGTTTGCTCTATCAGTTTTTATGGTGGCAATTTGTATTAACTGTAGATTGTGAAGAGTGGTCAGAAGAATTGCAATTAATTGCAAAGTCATTCCCTGCCATGACAACGACCTTATCATCAAAATAACTGCATTTCATCTCTGATGAAAATGGCCTGCTAACATCAGCAATGATCAGTGATGATCTCATTGTTAACTATAGTTTTAGGAAACATGTACAGTCATCATTACATTGCACCAAAGGTGTTTCACAGGCAAGGACACTGGTGCTAGTAAGATAGCACCCTGATCAACTATTTATAGAATCATCAAGAACTTCAAGAAGAGTGGTTTAATTGCAGTGAAGAAGGTGTCAGGGCAGCCAAGATAGACAAGCAAGTGTCAGGACCGTCTCCTAAAGAGGATGCAGCTTTGAGATTGGGTCACCATCAATGCAGAGCTTGCTCAGGAATATTTGAGCCATGTTCTAGCCATATTGCCATATTCTGGTCTTGGGGTTTTGTTGTTTTCTTTTTTTCAGCTAAAGTAATATATTCTTTTTAAGGTTCCTATAGTTTCTGCATTGGACACTTACAGCTGTACTCTGCGTTCTCTGAAGGTTGGGTGGCACAGAGGCTCAGTGAGTAGCACTGCCGCCTCACAGCAAAAAGGTCCTGGGTTCAATACCAGGGTGGAGTGGCCGAAGTCGTCCCCATGTCTGCTTGGGCTTACTCTGTGTACTTCGGTTTCCTCCCACAGTCCAGATACACGTATGTTAGGTTAAATGATTATGCTAAAATGTTCACTGACTTGTGTATAGATAACTAGTCTTGAAATAACTGTCTAAAATGTCCAATGATGCTGAGAGCAATGTTATAAATAAACCGAAGCAACAAATAACTCTCAAGGTCACAGAGACTTACCAGAAAAAGCAGGGACAATGTAATATTCATAAACAGCTAAAATAAACATGATATACATAAACAACAAAAACAAAACAAATATATGCCAAAAAAGAATGGTGCCATCCCAAATTGTACATGGTGTAAAGGTAACTAAATGTGAATTAAATAGAATTTTAATTGACATTATAGACATTGATCTGCATTATTGTCCTAGATATTAACCACATGTTTTAGATGGAGTTATCTGGCCCGGCTAAGAATCAGTCTTCTATGGCCTAGCATAGTGCAACCTTATCTAACTCTCTAATATTCACTATTAATGTTGAGTTAATTTCTTCTTTCTTTACACATGCAATCAGTCAGGTTTGGTAATTTCTGGGGAAGTGCTGATATCTCATGTGATCCCTTCACAAGAACCTTCAGTGATTGTTCACTGAACTAAATGAAGCCATATTCTCTGTTCTATATGTGGCCCTGTATACTGTGCCAGCACAAAACACAAGCCAAGACTCTTTTGGGGTTTTTATTCTGGCATATATTGATTTGCAAACGATAAATTAAAAGTCAATAAAATAGCTTCCATTTGACATAAGTTATCAAATGTTGTTGATTTGGAAAAAAAAAAAACAATGCCAAAAATAAATACGGTAGTGGCTAATGCCGTTAGACTGCTCCTACACATCACATGCCACAATAACTCAATGTGCAGATTTCCTAGACCGCATGGTGAAAATCTGGTATTTGCACCGCTTAATAATCCAGTCTCAACTGGTTTCAACAAACACCATCCCAGTAAACTCCACTTCTGTAACAAACATTACAACCGTTAAGCACCTTGTAATCCCTATTTAATACACGCATCCCGAAGCTAGGTTCTGAAAAAGGCGGAGTCTTAAAGCAATACGCTTTTTGACCCTCTGCACACCGCTGGGCTACATATATATTTTGTGTACCATATGTATGTTTTATTTATTATATACACTGATCACAAGAAAATAGTATATTTAATTGAAAATATAACATATGTTACTGATATTCTATAGTTTAATACTCTTTATTTTTAGAAATCATCCAAGTTTATCTTCTCCCAACAATCCAGGAGCAATTTAAAGATGAACAGTGATGCTTTCCCCAGCATTATAAAGCACCATGTTACAAGACAAAAGCAATAACTAAGTAACATTTATGTCCATAGCCAGGAAACTCTCGCAGTCTCAAACCCATTGAAAACTTGTGGTCAGTCCTCAAATAAAGAGGGTGGACAAACAAAAACCCAAAAACTGTGAACATCTCTAAGCACTGATTATTCAAGAATGGGTTTCAATCAAATCAAGATTTTGCCTTCTCCAGTCGGAAGTTACTAAGGCTAATTTTGTAGAGCAGGTTGTGGCCATTTAACTCTAAGTGGTGCTCTAAAACAACATAGACTTTATAGACAACTGGACTCGTTTTGAGGGTTAGCCTGGCCTCTTAGGACGGGACCGTGTCCATCCCACCTGGGAAGGTGCTGCACTCATCTCCTGTAGTATTGCCCATAGTTTTTTATGACAGGATTTGTTAGGGGCTGACTACCCAGAGCAGAGCCAGGCAGCGGGCAACTAGACTTAACCAACTGTCTGCTGGTAGCCAAGCACCGTCACCCAAACCCAAACCTAACCTTATTAAAACTGTGTCTGTTACCCACATCTGCCTTGGATTAGACCAGATTAATATTTAGCCTTAAATGAAGCCTCCCCTCCCTGGTACAGCTATGTCGTCTTAATGGTCAGGAGGAGGGGAAGCAACAATTTTTGACAAAGACCTATGTGTTAGTGTTAAATCCCATTAAAAGGCTAATTAAATTGAAATATTGATTTTTAATGATTTTGACTGATCCATCATTAGGAAATTCTAAACCATACTCCTTTCAGCTCATCACTATTTATCGCCCTCCAGGTCCTTACTCAGAATTCCTTCAGGAA
>JAUZSV010447165.1:0-17220 GCA_034780495.1 Parotocinclus cesarpintoi | reverse complement strand
AGTGAAGTGTAAAACTGCGGCGAGAGGCAAGTCGATTCAGTCTCGGTACAAGTGCACTCACCACCACCCCGTTGTCATGGCAACTTCGCCATCACCATTTCCTCTCTACACCCAAAAACACTGATTTTGCGATTTATGATTTAAATTGTGCAATTTTTCCTGAATTAATGAATTTACAATGTTTACACCAAGTAAACAAGACAGATACAACACTATTTTTGGTTGACAGGCCAGATCAGTGAGCTGTTGAATTTATATTTAAACCTGTAACTGTTTCACAGGTTCCGTGAGAGGCTGTAGCTGACTCATTTTAAAGATATGCACCATATCTTGTGCTTGATTTACATGCCCCATATATTTGTCTAATTAAGCTTTAACAATTAATCAAACAGAATTTATGTCATGTTTTGATCTTACATAATTGTACTAATAATCTTAAATCATAATACATTGGAACACTATGAAAATTAGCAATTGCAATGAAAATGCAGTGTCTCTTACATTTACTCTGATTATTTTTTCATTGCAGAAAGTATGACCCTGAGATACATCATGTTTTTAATAGCCACCTAGAATTAATTTATTAAAAAACATTCATTCCTGCAAATCAGGCATGCATACACATTCCACAAAAAGTTGGTGCGTGGGCAGTTTAAGACAATTAATGTCAAATAAAAATACTAATTATTATTTTTATGCGAATTCAAAGAGGTGATGGCAAGAATGATTTTATACAAAAGCAGTATCCAATAAAGCAAAGAGGAGCAAAGACAGGTACTTGCATTCGTTCCAGTTTGAAAACAAATGCATGAGAAAACGATAAAATTGTTTAAAAAAAATGTTTTGAAGGTCTTTGCATATTTCTCCCAGTACAATGCATAAAACCATTAAACGATTTAAGAAATCTGGAGGACTTTCAGTGTGCATCATCTTATCTGGACTCTGAGGCATCTGAGATGGACCACCGCGCAGTGGAAATGTGCATTGTGGCCAGACTAATCAGTAGTCTAGATCTTTTTTGGATGCAATGGACTCCATGCTCTCAGTCGCAAAGACAAAAATGGATCATGTTTGAAACTGTTACCAGCAAAAATACAAAAGCCATGTTCTGTCGTGATATCAGGTTGTGTCGGTGCTTTTGGCAAATGTCATTACACTTCTATCATTTCAAAGCAACATATACTGCCTTCAAATTTTTTGCACTAATTAAGACGTGTTTTCAGGAAGAACTGTACAAAATAACTTGTGGATGTTTGGTATCCACCATAGCAAAATATATTTTTAATTCAGTCTTCAGACACTTCAGTTTTGCTTTTAGTCAGCCAGACGAAAAAATAATTACTGTATACCACATAATATACTGCTCACAAAAATTAGGAGACACTTCAAAATGAAATATCCCCTAATTTTTCTGAGCAGTGTATGTAAATCAGTTCATAGCACTGGGACTTCCATTTCCTATGTTGCCTAAAGTTTATTTGGAATAATATTTTAACATTTCCTTAAACTAAAAGGAATGTTTTAACTGTTTGAATGTTTTTAGAAGTAGACACCTGTTATACATCACAAAGATAACAAACATGATAAAGTACTGAGTAGATTTTGGCAGACATGGGTGTCTTGTATTTACAACCATCTTGCACCAGTAGAATGGTGCACTACTTTGGAGATAAGAAACCCTGTGATGGTAGCCTGCATAACCATCAGTTAGATGTATTTACAACCATCTTTAGTGGTTTGAATGCCAGCAGCCATGTGATTCACTACTAAATTGACCCAATGGCATGGTGTGTGGGGTTACCACCATGGGCACTTGCTAGCCACCTGAGGTGAATATGGCTTACCATGGCCAATGTCCACCATTACTTCTCCCAAACATTTTGCATTGATCATACCAGTGGTCCTGCTGCCTCTTGACAAAGCACCATCCAAAGTATGACACCCCACAACTATCATGGCTCCAACAAATACCACACTGCACTGTGTTGTTTTTCCCAGCAGTGAAACCCATGAAATGTCATTACTGTTCATTCTGACTTCCTCTGACTTTAAACCTGGAGTAAAAAGAACTCATATTCCTGCTGCTGCAGCTAACTTATCCATGCTGTGCTGTTAATTCTGCCCTATGGTCTCAACCATGGCTCATCTCTCTGACAGACCACTTCCAAATGCTTGTAATGCAGGCAATGTGTCCCAATGCATGACTGCCATGGCAAAGCATAACTCTTAGTGTGCAACTTTCCAGCTGTATTTTATGGAAAACTGAAAAGGCAGCAGCACAATAGTGTAACGGGCAATAACATAATAAGAAAATAGATACTTCAAATACTTAAAAGATCCAGAAAGCTAAAGCACCACGGCCCTGCAAGCTAGTTCAGCTTAGCATAACCATCTAGTTAAAAAAACTGCAACATATTATGATTTTAAAAGTCCTAACAATAAATAATCATAAATTGAGAAAAAGACAAACGCATGGTTTTCTGAGACCCATCCCACCTTTTGCTTGTAACTGAAATGTTGGGGTGGGTGGGCATGGGGCTGCTGGAAATAGAGAAACTTACATACAGTCTTCTTGTATAAAAAGATAAAATTAAAAAAAAGAATAATTATTTGATAGAAAACACAAACTGAGATGTCTGGGTGTTAAAAAATCTTCCAAATTACTGTATCTTCTTCTTTTTTCCCTTAAACAAATGTTTGTTAGTAATCTGCCGCATCTGATGCAGCCCATTACAAGCCCATTACGAGCACTCTTGTCAGTCTTGAGATAAACAAGTAAAAAAATCTGCTCTGATCGTCATCAGGCAAATTGCAGATCCACATTAAGAGAAACCTAAGAGAAATGGTCAATTCTTAAAAAATAACAAGTAAAAGTAAGAATCTAGAATGGCCAAAAGCCATCTGATGAAATTCGCAGTTCTCAAAACAAGAAAAAAAGTATTTATGACCTTAGAAAACAAGACTTTCAGGAAGAAGAAATAAACAGATGGATGTGTAATGCAGGTATTGTGTCTAGAAGAAGTGTTAAGAACTGCACTGCTATCCAAAAAAAACCCATCAAGGACAGAACAAGTTTCTGGTATTCTATGAAAATTCTACTTGTTATGTGTACTGACAAATTACAGTTTAATTTGCATGGTAATTTGCATGTCTTCGAAGATCTGGTGAGGAAAACAACACTAACGGACTGCTGTCATCACAACATGGAAGGCGAATGGGCCTTGCTGAACCCCAAGTGGTGCTGAGCTGCTGATGAGGACCATTCAAGTGGCTGGCAATGGAGTGTTGCTATGCTGGCCTGTCATTGAGGAAAAGCTATGCATTGCCATCATCAGGGTGTCATCATCGCACAATCATCGCTGAGTTGATGGACATCACCATCAAGCACCTCATCACTGCCATGTCATTGAAGGATTGTATTAGACAGCGGCTGCTCCATGCTGTTGAAAACCTGCCACTGTACATCACTATCATCTCAAGCTGGCCATCTTCCAGCCCCTGTTGGCAATTGGGCCCCATCTGGTAGCGCTGGCCAGGTGTAGCACTATGTCTCTAGCACCTGCTGAGCTGTTGCTTCAGTGGTGGTACTGGCATAGCTATTGTTCTTTTGGCCTACAAAACCCTTTTAAAGAGGTTTCCCAGCTGCCTTATCAACCACAATGCATCATTTTACGCCATACACCAAGTGTACCACAGAAGGAGCAACAAACCAGAATATGTACTTATTGCTTAGCTGAGATTGGGGAGAATGGTGCACTACTTTGGATAAGAAACCCTGTGATGGTAGACTACATAAAGTCACTGGAAATGTAGGTAAATCTATGTACATGATATAATGCGAAACATTACACCAGAAAATTCTAACAAAATAAAGCAGAAAATAAAGAACTACAATCCATATAACTGCAATCACTCCATGCCATGCCCTCACTCGTGCAATTGCTGCTGCAATACTCATGTTAACTCATATGATGTCCATTGACTTCAATGTTTGCATTTTCATTATAAAGTAATCACAGTCAAGTTCATTCTATGTCTCATTAACTCTATAATCAAGATCCATATAAAGGTGAAATTAATATTAATATTAGTATATTTGTGCTAGGCAGTATGACCTAACATTTGTATTATTTGTTTCTGGTTCCATTGTATAATTAGTATTTCTTTGTTGTTGTTGTTTTATTTTTAACTTACATCCCAAATTTTAATACAGTTGTGTAAAACAAATAAAAACTGAATACGATGATTGCAAATCCTTTTTAACTTTTATTTAATTGAATACACTACAAAGACAAGAAGTGCAAACGGACAAACCTTGTTGTTTTTTTTTGCAAATATTCACTCACTTTTAATTTGATGTCTTGGACATGTCCTAAAACAGTTCATTTTGATCAAAGTTCAGAAGTTCAACTTTTCAACATTGGAATTGGGGTTGTATATACAGTATGTTTGTAGCTTAAACAATATTTATTTTGCAACCAGTAACATATTAAGAACATAACTTAAAAAAAGAGGCATGGCTTTCTCTGGCTGAAGTATTTATGTGTTTTAATCACTGCTTTGAATCAATCTCTCTTAACTGACCTGTTACAGCATTCATAATGTCGTTTCACCCTTTGATTTTCTTGCCATATGCATTTAGAAAATCCTTATTCAAGTGATGTCTGACCTTTTGACTTCACTGTTTCACTGGTGCTACTTGTGGATGGCATCAAATCTGATGATCGTGTTCACCTACACACTTGGCATTCCAGCTCGTTTTCTGCTGATTTAATGGAGTAAGTTGCTAGTGTTTACCATCAGAAGCTTGACAAACTTTACAATTTTTCTTGGTCCATACTAGATTTTTGTAAAATTAAAAAACTTTAACTATATGACCACTGAAACCATAGCTCCTTTCTTGGGCACACGTTGTATGGTCTCACTTCCTTTGTCCTCCATCTCTGTTTTTGTTTCTTAATCTACTATGCTGTTAACAAACTGTTATGCTAGCCGGCTAGCTAGCTGTATGCCGCTGTATACAACCCTGTCTAATG
This sequence comes from Parotocinclus cesarpintoi, assembly GCA_034780495.1. NCBI lineage: Eukaryota > Metazoa > Chordata > Actinopteri > Siluriformes > Loricariidae > Parotocinclus > Parotocinclus cesarpintoi. Next base: position 12,184 of record JAUZSV010447165.1, on the reverse strand, counting down.
AAATGCCATAACACTTAGAAGGATGGTATGATGGACCTGGAACTGTTGTTTGATGTAAGTCAAATCTATACTGACAGACAGTATAACAACATGGAAGATCAGCCAGATGAAACAGAGAGTCAAATAGTGAAGTATGTTATATATGTGAAGTAGAAAGTAGTTTATATAGCTATAGGTTAGAGAGAATGTATACATTGTAGGGAGGTGTACTACTTTCTATATGACAAAGTCAAAGTTAAATAGTTTATTATCATTTGCATAGGTTTCCTTGTAAAATGAATTTTTTTTGCCCCTAACAAAAATGCCAATAGAAAAAAGAAGAAAGAAATACAGTAACGCAATAAATAATAAACAAATTAAAATAATGATATTAAAATTGCCACCATATATAAAATGGATATTATTATTATTATTATTATTATTACCGGTAGGAGCATGACTATTATGTGCAATTGTTAAATTATAGATAAATACTAGAGGACATAAGTGAACATGTGCTGCAGTAAAGTGACAGTGGATTGTAAACATAAAGATAGGAAAGTGAACAAAAACAATCATTTTGTATGACTGTAAAGTGAAAATGGCATGTAAACATATAGACAGTAAGGTGAAGGGTTATTTCTGAGGTAGGTTCCTGAGACAGATGGCAATGAGGAAGACCGGCACACTTACAAACACCATTTACAGCTTGTTACAAAGAACTGCAGGAAAGACGTTTTTTTTATTACCTATTATAATTTATTTTAATTGTTAACACCTCGATCATTAAAGTATACAGATGTCGATAGGATAGCCATTAAATGGTAAATACAAGTTATTGGCTGCCTATTGAAGCGTAACAGGTGTTGTTGCTATGCTGCTGTATAGCAGTATATAAAGAATTTATACTATATGGGAGATTCAGTGGATGAACCAGTATACTGCAAAGCACTAATGTATTAAAATAATTATTTTAAAGTAAAAACATAATAATCCACAAAACTATAAAAAATGAATGTCCATATTCCATTGAAAAAAATTGGATTCCATTTTAAGTAATTTTAAATGGACCATGCTCAAAGATAATGTTTGACCTTGGGTTGCAGATACTTTAATATTATCATTAAAAGTCATGCCAGCTGTTGAAAACAAGCAAGCTCTAGGTGTGGTAACCACGCCTGTAGGAATTCAACAGTACACACACACACACACACACACACACACACACACACCTACCACAAAATTCCCAGCATGGCTATATAAAATATTCAGGTGTGCTCAGAGACTGTGTGTGGCCTGTAATCCCGGCGTGAGCTCTATACTATCTGTGCAATGTGAGCTGCAGGAATCAAGCATATGTTTGCCCATAGACCTTCAGCTCTCTCTCAAACTCTCTCTGAGGGTTTGCCTATCTCTTACTCAGCAGTACCACACCATGCGTGCTTCCTGGAAGCTTCAAAATCATATATAACTTCATACACAGAGAGACAGAGCTTCATTAAACGTTGAACTCTATGGAATTAATTGTATACATTGTTAATTTTTTTTTTTGGTCTGATTTGATTTACACATAAACAATTGCACAGTTTCTTCACTGACGATTTGCTGGAATTTCTAATTGTGCTTGTACTCAATAACTGGTAGAATCTCTCATTGAAACAATTCACAGCACTTTCATATCTGTTGTTTAGACCTGCAAAATTGTAAGGAATTTTTAATAATTATGGAAATTCCTGTATGAACATCCCTATTCAAGTCATGCATTTAAGGTGGATATGGACTCATAGTTCTTATATGTTTGTACCATTTACCATTTTACAATCTAGCTTCTACTTCCATTCAGTTTTCTTTAGGTATAATGCAAACTTATGTTTGCCTTTTACTAGGTAAATCCCATTTTATTTAGCTAAGTTATGATACGTATGCAATAAACACTGACTGCGTCTTTGTTTCTTATTAGTTCTGTTGAATGTTTTCTATTTTCATGGCTTTGGCATCTTAGATGGTATACTGAGATGTTGTCTTCTATGATCTACTGCAAGCAGTGCAAACTCCACAGGCCCTGGTAACAGTCAAAAACTGCAATATTCTGACCACCATGCTGCACAGTTGAAATGATGGTTTGCAGCACACTTGTTGCCACATCAATACACAGAACATTATTCCAAGTCAACTGTGAAACATTCATGAGCTTTATTTTCTGTTACCCATGGGTTATTATACTTAGCATTGCACATTAATGTCTGTTTAATCTTTGCAGGATGCTTACTCCTGAGAAAGTAGCAATAATGCTGTATAATGCTTATCTTGTTGTGGCTTAATGAACACTCAGGTCTCATCTGCTTTTAATTATTTTCCAGCTTCATGCAACTCTACAGTTTTAATATAATCTGATTGTGTCATGGTTTAGTATGTTTTTCTACTAAAGGGCAGACTCAGAATTGATTTAACTGTACACCTCTGTGCAATCTCCAGAGGCTTTTCTACTTTGAATAATCAGTGTTTTCAATAAAGGTATGAAGAATACACTTGCTTGGTCTAAATAATTACTGTTATGACATGGATCGAGATGACACTGTATATGTATTACATTTAGTTGCTCATAAGATGCCCTCATCCAGAGTGACTGTCTGACTGTCTGTCTGGCTCTCAAAATGACTCATTTTCACTCCACTACTGTCAATTTGCTGTCAGGGTTTACTGATACTAATATATAATTCATAATATGTGTCCTGTGGTATCTGGCACCAAGACCTTAGCAGCAGACCTTTCAAGACCAGTAAGTTGCAAGTTGGGGCATCGATTGGACTTGTCTGCCTGTCACATCCCACAGAGATCTGGGAAATTTGGAGGCAAAGTTTCTCAGACAATTCCTAAACAACTTTGGTAGTGTGGCAAGGTGAATTAGTCAATGGTTATGGAAGGCACACACAGACACACACACACACAAGCACACAATACAGTGGATGCCTCATATTTATCCAAGTCTGACCATTTAACCCCAATGTTTGGCCTTTAAATGACAACATTAAATAATAGTATTGGTAGTAATATTTTTATTCCTCTTATTTTTCTATACGGTTACTGATAATAATATTGCAAATATATAATGCATATATCCACTTCCCTTATCTTATCTTTATTTCCCACTAAGTAAATAAATGTGTGCCTCTGCAGACATCCCCAATGTGGTCTGCATTATTAAAAACACTTTTCCTAAAATGCTTGTGTGGCATTACATTTTTACCACCCTACTCAAAATATCCTAGTGGGGGAGCATGGCATAAGAGTCAGTATTGCAAAAAATATATATATTTAACCTGCAACTGTCAATTGTCAGGGTTTATGGCAACACATCGGAATTCCAAAGCTAGCTTTATACATATCATAGCAATACAGATATATAGTTGTAACAACATATCAAGAAATCGTTTCATTCAGATAGTAAGAAATGTACACTAGATCTGCATACACATCTGCCTCACAGGTATGAATATACCTAGACATCCAAAAGCAGTTTTGTGATTATCCACTGCTTACTTTCAAATAATGAATGCCTGAGCAACACATTTTGGTGTAATAAACAATGATAGTAATAAACCATTTTACATTAAGACCTTATTATTATCATAATAATAATAATAATAATAATAATAATAATAATAATAATAAATTAATCTGTAAACATGTAATCAACTGTTTTCCGGTCTAGAAGGTTAAATAAACCAGGTTCTACTGATAAAGTTAATTTGCTTGTTCATTATAGTTTCAACAAAACATAGTAACCTTTTAAGATCTTCCCTATAAGTTGTTTGTGTGTATACATATGCCTAATATTTCCTCTCAGCACATTCACTCAGCTTAATCTAATACAAAGATGTACAAATGGATTTTGTAGTTCAGCGCCTAGGCCAACACACACTATTGTAATATTGTTTATATGGACACTGATGGTAATATGAGCAGATCAAATCTGATTTAATCCACTAGCTACACCTTATACAATTTATCCATGCCCAGAAGAATAAAACTAAAACAAAGCTTTTGAGTTTAAGAGCAAATGCTTGTCACCAAGCTGGGATCTTCAAAATAATATATATTTTATTTTAAAATAGAGAAACCTATTTCCGAAAATTATTAAAGCCTACAGGACAGAACATATTATAGTACGGTTGGGTAATAACCATGGAACAGAAATGCTGCATTAGTGTTTTCATGACACATCATAGTTAGACTAACAAAGCTATTTAAACTATTATGCCACATTAAAACATGAAAACTACCTTTGATAGCTTTATACTGTTATCTAACTTAACATAATTGTATTCTTTACAGTGTTTTTTATGTTGAATTTTAAAAACCCACATATTTTGCACTAGCCATGTATCCCAGATAACACCACCTCACCTTGTAAAATGAGATCACTTAATAATAATAATAATAATAATAATAATAATAATTATTATTATTATTATTATTATTAGGTATGTTTTATTACATATTTGTTTATTGGGATTATATGTGTTATGTTATATGTATTTCAGAAATTACTTAATAAGAAAATAATGTATGGTGCAAAATTATTTTAAAATGTAATTTATATATATATATATATTTTTTTTTTTTTTTTAAATCTCACCTTCCGCCTGATGTGTAAACTGTTTACATCACATTTACACACCAACAGGAACGCTGCAACACCTCAGCTTGCTTTGTACACTCCACTACATATAAAGTGCCCTTTTTCTGACTACTCTTAGGCATGTTTGAAGAAAAGAATCAGAAACATGTTTTTTTATTTGTTCTTACTATTGGACTTAACTTTTTGCCTGCACTGTGTATAATAAGTTACATTAAAAGCCATAATAAAATTATAGGACTATTTATTAAATCTATTAAACAACTATTCAAGTGATAATTCAAGTGATAAGTGATGAAAAAATTATTCAGTATGTTAGAGGACATAGCTTCAGGTCAGTCACCCCTACCACTAGAGGGCGCCTTGTAATGCTAGGCTTGTCTCTGCTTATGTTCCCAAAGTACTTCTTGCTTAGTACGCTTCAGGGATCAGAGCTTAGCTTCCACACTAGTTCTGATGCGACTAAAATCTAATGTGGAAATCTGATTGACCTGCATTAGGCAGGTCAGATTAGGACTCATAAAATGGACTGTGCAACAATGAAATCATTATTTAATCAAATATAAATCTCTGTCAGTCTTGAGATAAGGAAATCAACCCATGAATCAAATATGAAATGGATTAATTAAAGCCTGCAAAGCCCATTTAAAATAAATGTTCAGTTCATAACTGCAGCAGCTGTATTCATCCAAGTATGTTGTTCAGTTACAGCGCTGAAATGAATTCCATGATGAACACCTCCACAAGTTTATTTTTTAAACGATCGCTAACACTTTTTGTTTAGCTCTTACAGTGCTGAATTAATAATGTTCAGTTAACTTGTACATCTTACATGACTCCTTGGGGAGTAAATTTACACCCACACTTTTCAGAGGAGATATTTTAATAGCGTGTTAATGCTCATGTTGCTGAACTTCTGTCTGCTTTCTTATTAAGCCCTTTTATTTGTTAGTTGTTTTTGCTTTTATTTATAAATTAGCACTATAAATTATTTACCAACTATAGTAAATAGAAAATAGTAATAATAATATTAATAATAATAATAATAATAATAATAAAAATAATAGAATATGAACATAGTTTGGAACCTGGTTGAGAGTTTGGAACCTGCAGTTTGAAGTCAAGTACTGAGATTTTACAGTATCCATACACAGGCTGCCAAGTGAACTGAAGTTCTTACATTCATTATCAGAAATGAAACCTATAGCCTTAAAAATAAATTGCTGTGTTTATGTATTGCTAAGTGCTAAGTTAACAAATGCTGTATATGTTACTACCAGACTGTGTGGATTAATTCACGCCCAATAATATCAGGTTATCATGCATTTTTGTAGGAGATTAATAAAAAGGTCACGCCATATATGTTCATTTTGCACTGTATAATGCCTTTAAACTCTATGTATTTACTTAGCACTGTAAGCCAGTCCTCAGTATTAAGACCATGTAAGAATTATGTAGGCATACATTTAATAGTGAATATGATTATTTAAAACTGTTGCTGGTATTTAAAATATTTTGGTAGTAAATTATCCAGTTAACACAGCAAATAAATCTAACACACTATATAAACTGTATTAAGGCATACATGCATACATTTTATTTAGGCTATATGTGTAAATTCAGCAGTTCAGGATTAAAGTTGATCATGTCAGAATTATATAGAATCACTATAGTTTAAATTAACACTAACTGCCAATTGCATACTGTACATTAATCAGACGCACTATATAATAAGTGTTATGGTATATACAGGCACTTATTGCTTTATGTGTAAATTCAGGTGTGCTGAATTTGATTAAATTCATGATGAAGTCTATGATGTCTTAATTCGACACAAATGAATGTAATTAACACGAAGTGCTCATTTAATACTACACAGTAATCCGGCATTGTAAATATTCGTTCACGTGTAATATAAAGTGGTTTTCGGTGCAGATATAATACTCTATCTCTGACTGTTAATTATTCGCTGGTAAGAGTTAAATCCTCGTTATAGGTGTTAATTTAACACTTCGGGATCACAGGCGTGCCTTGAGCCGTCGTTAGAACTAAACATCAGGAGTTTTAGGCTACTTTTTTTTTTCATTTCCCAATTTGTCATCCAGTTTTGAATGTGTTTACATTTTGTTCCAGTAATTACGTTCATAACGTAAACTAAATCGTGCGTGTGAGTGCAGTTCCCCTCGGGCGCTGATTTATTTAACACGCATACATAGACACAGATAAAAGCAGAAGCATGCAGGTCACTCACATTATTGCGATTTTGTCGACTCTCTTCACAGTACAAAGAGTGCAACAAGTTCAGCAAAACAAGCCGCAGGACGCTCTCTTAAAGCTCAATGCGATCAGGTAGAAGGGGAGGACACACACTCTGAAGCACAGGCGCACACACTCAGGCGGACAGGCATCACCCAAAGTTGATGACCAACAGCCCCCTCCCTTCTAAAACGAGCTGACTAATTTGAAAGGAAGAAGCCGTGCTGGATGTCCGAAAAAATGCCGATCCTGTTTAATTTGATCGGGATCGACATGAAAACAATGAATAAAAATGCTAAAGGACAACTGTACGGCTGTTCACTTCGACTGGTTTAAATCCGAGTAACCCCGCTTTTACGCAACCGATCCGTGCAGGTTAAACTTTAGAAGCTCGCGGATGTCCCGTCTTACGATCCATGTTTTCATTTCCACTTAGGAAATTAAAAAACAAAACAAAAAAGCCCAGTCCAAGAATAACAGACTGTCCTGCACTGCAGAAATGCACCTCCTGACTGTGCGTGCGAGCGCGCGCGTATTTGTGCGTGTCTAGTCTTTCTGTAGGAGATCAAACGAGACTGGAAGCGTTTTCCTGTCGAGGATGTGGCGATCTGAACCTTCTTCCACCGTCACATCTAAATTCATCCACATGCCTCAGTTCGTCCATCGATCCACACACGCGCACACCCCGTTACGTCTATGCGGACGAATCGGTTCTTTTTGAACTACATAAGCGAGTCAAGTTTGCGAGTCGATTCTCGGGTACGAGCGACTCGGTTTTCTTTTAGCGAGTCTGTCAAGCGAGTCGATTCTTTTTTGAGTTAATCTGGAATTTCTAGTCGCGAGCTGGAAATAATTAGGTAGATGTGTTATATTTCGCGATATGGAAACTGGAGAAATGATTGACATAGACTAAATGGCCGGCTGCGGGGGTAAGGCGGACTACGCACCCTTAGTATACCCGCTACATAAAACTAGACCCCCTGTGGACTATTAAATGACATTACCCAGGAGTTTTCACTTCACCCCCAGCAGGCTGTTGGGAGAGATTGGTATGTCAGATTTTGATTAAAAAAAAAAAAAAAAAAGTAGCATAAATAATTGGACCATATTAGGAATCATCCAAATGATTTTTTTTTCAATGTAACATTTAAAAATGTAAACTACTAAAAAGCGAAGTAGACCAATATGTAAGCATGCTCATGCTGGCCAAATGTGTGCATGTGCGATTGTTTTGCTCGTTGTTGTTTAATCATTTTAGTATAATATGAATAACAAACTTTGGACCTTTCTTACATTTACTCAAGACTATTTAATTGCAGACAGTATGAACTCAAGATATTTATAGTTTTGTCTAGTTAACCAAATTTCATGCGTTAATATACAAATAATATTCAAAATTCTCCAAACATAGGGGCAGATCAGGAGTGCAGGGAGGTCAGTATAGTATGTGTACCACAGTCTTATGCAGCCATTTATTTGTAATGTGTACAGCATGTGGTTTTGCATTCTCTGCATCACACAAACTACGTCATATGTTGCTTCGAAATCTCACTGTATTTTCAACATCACTGCTGCCATGCCAATCACCTGCTGATTTCACCTGTTATAAACCACATTGTTATTTGTTTATTGTTTTTAATAACTGACCCATTTTATGTGTTACAGGCCTAGAAGGCAGGAAATGATGTAAGCAATTAAATAAAGCTGACCATAACATGAATCTATCTTGTGTTCATATGGTCACAGTGAAATAAAAGTCAAAGTAAATGTAACTAGCTGTCCATACTGTCCCAAAGGTTTCTTCTTTTAAATTTGAATTTGTGGAGCATAATATATTACACTGTGCACATACTGTATATTTTGAGCCAATTGTCTGAGACCAATAATAAACATTTTGTGGATGAGTCAGGATGTAGCATGATACTGAGAAGAAAAACACACCTCAAAGCTTTACAACAAATTATAGGAAGCCAAACCTAAGAAGATCAAGGTGTGCTGAATATCATGGGCTTTACTTAAGAATAACAACCTACATCACAAATTTGTTGGGACACTTAAAAGACAGAAAAAAGGCAAGTACAATAACAGATTATTTCTTTAGAATAAAATAAAGTCTGAAATCATTATCAGATTGTGCACAAACTTGTGGAGTCCATGCTAGCGCAAGTGCATGACGTCATTAAAGCAGTGGGGGACATAGCAAGCTTTTGATAAATTCCGAAATTCATTATAGTTTCAACTTTTCAGTTAACTTGTCTTCTTTACATTAATTCCATGTAATATAGCAGCATTCACAATATTGTGCACGGCAGTCTTGCATTGATGATATGCTTCATGGTGCTATAATCTAGCAGGATAACTTCCAATTCTAAAAGCAGAGGCAAAAATACTGACTTCAGCAAACACCAGTTTAATTAGATGCATTCAACAGTACTGTATGCTGTGTAAAATAATTTATGAAAATGGACTAGATTAGAAAAGATGAATCCACAATATAAAAAAAATAAACTATGCATTAGTATTACCACTCGTTTCCTCCACATAACCATAAACACTTGACCTGGCAATTAATTAAAATTATATGAATTATAGAAATATGTCCTATAAATTATTAATTTATGTAATCAAGTGACATTACTTGCCAGATTTCTTGAAAGGAGTTGGATGCATGTCAAGCTTATGCCACAAAGGTAAAGGAGAAAATTGTGTTTTAGTTTTTTTTTGCCAGTGAAGAGATGTCAACATTTTCTGTTTAATCCGGTCAGACAACCTTGCAATTTCAAATGTCTTAAATGATAGAAGCATACTTATCAGTAATTCTTTAGAATTCCAATTTGACTTCCATGTACACATTTCCATAAGATTTTATTTTCACTTTGTCAGTAGCTGGATGAGAATTAGATAATTTATTTTGTGCCTGTCAGTGTTAAGCTTCAGTTTTTATAGTATTCTTTGTTGTGTCAAAATTTCTTAAACAACATTCTCTCACTGAGTATCTCATTAAGAACATTATATTAATTGGCATTACATGCAGTATATACTTTATGTGTAGACAATGCATGCAGTATATATTGTATGTATAGACAATTTCTCGTTCTCAGAACAGTTATTTATAGACAAAGAACAAACAAAAATATTCAAACCAATCCACCTGGCACCAAAATTATACCACAGTCAGAATCACTGAGACCACTGTGAACATGTCCTGAAGGCTATGGAAAATTTTAGTTATTGCACTGCTTCCACATAATTGGATAATTATATAATTACATGAATTAGTTTGTTTACAGATGTTCCTCAGATGGTTTATAGTAGCAGTATGCATCATTATGCATTAGAAGTGTGTATATGGAAATACTAATGCTTTTCTAATGGCTACATGACAAGAACCTGTGTATCAAGAAGACATTCTTTGTGCAGTATACACACACAAAACTTAAATTATCGGTCCTATATACAAAAATATTCTAAAGGAAAAACTGGACACTGTACAAAATAGTTGTAGTTGCTTAAAATTAAGGCAGCAAATTTATAATATATAATGTATAGTAAATATATCCAATATATTTAAATTCATATTCAACTCCAATTCCAGCGAAGTTGGGGCGTTGTGTAAAACATAAATAAAACAGAATACAATATATGTGCAAATCCTTTTCGACCCATGTTTAATTAAATACACTACAAAGACAAGATATTTAATGTTCAAACAAATACACTTTATTGTTTTTTTGCAAATATTCACTAATTTGATGCCTAGAACATCTGCACAACATGGGACAGGGCAACAAAAAAAAATGCTCAAAAAACACCTATTCAGAACATTTCACATGTGTGCCAAGACTGGGTGTAAAGGGAGCATCCCCCAAAGGCGCTCACAATTGTTCACAGAAATATTTGCAAATAAGTGGTTGAAAACCAACATTGAATGCCTGAGACCTTCGATTCCTCAGGCATCACTGCATTAAAAACCAACATAATTCTGTAACAGATATTAGCCCATATGGACTCAAGAACACTTCAGAAAAGCATCGTCAGTGAACAAAAGTTTGATCAGTAGCTTCATCTACAAGTTACATTACATTCTAATTATTAGTATTCTTCTAGTTCAAATGTGTTCAGTGCTGAATTGTACATATACACAATTCACTACAGAACATCACAAAGTTTTTAGGTTTACAAAAATTATTTTTCTACATTTAGTTTCTATGGCTGAATTTTTAGCTCCTACAATCGACAGCATCATTTAACCGTTTAAATAAAGTAGTTAAAATAAATAATGAAACAAGAAAAAAAAAAAAAATTCTTATAAAAGTAGGGAAAAACTAAACTGGTACTAAAACAAATTTCCAAGATTTAAGCTGCCTAACTAGAATGGCTGGCACATTATAATTTTAGAATTCTCACAGTTCTAAAACTTAGGATAATATGTCACTCACTTTTAAAACCCATAATTTTCTTGTTAATGAAAGGATTTTGTTTGACAGCTTCAAAGGGTCAAGGTCCAAAAAACTTTCTTTAATACTTCAAAGGTATGTCTGAGATATGTAGAGTTGCTGACGTTTAACACATACATCAAGCCATGGAGGAAAGTACAAGCTGTGGCAATGTCTTTGTGCCCTGTTATGACTCATGTCCACCAGACAACAGTTCTTTTGAAACAATTGCTATTATGAGTTGGCTCTTGTCCTCTTCTCAGCCTCCTGCAACATTAACTCTTGTATGAACTATTAAAATACATTGCAGTATTTTTACTCTATTGTTTTCACTTACTTCTGAAAACAGTATGTAGTATCTGTCTGACATAACCTGATTCCATCATACCGGCTAAGGTTAATGATACTGAAAACGATTAATTCGTTAAAGAGCCGGTGTATAACTTGTGACACAGGGGTCAAGGTAGGAACAACCCTAGACAGAGCATCAATCCATCGTAGGGCACATACTCTCTCTCACACACACAAGGCACTTTGGAAACACCAAATAACTAACATAAGTCTTTGGAATGTGGGAGGAAACTTGAGTATCAAACTCCACACTGTCAAGACCCAGCGTCAGGATCGAAGGGAATTCCGAAGCTGTGAAGTTGCAGTGCTAGCTACTGCATCACTGTGCCCTCCACTGAGAATGGTCCACAGCCCTAATAGTACCTGATCTGTGCTTGTCCTGTGGGGGACCATTGATTTAAAGACTAACAAAGGAAGCCAACAAAGTATGTAGAGAAACACATGAGCTGCAGTCTGTAACTGTAGAAATAGAAATGCTTCTGTATGGGAAGTGGAACAGATAAAATGGAAAGTGATCTGTGAG
>JAUZSV010447056.1:0-17224 GCA_034780495.1 Parotocinclus cesarpintoi | reverse complement strand
GGCACGGGAGGACATACAGACTCCACACAGAAAGGACCCAGACCGCTCCAACCTGGGATTGAACCCGGGACCTTCTTGTTGTGAGGCAGCGATGCTACCCACCGAGTCACCGTGCTGCCCCCCTGTGTGGATTAAGTGGAAGATAATAGATTAATGAATGGATTAATGGCAGCAAAGGGCTCGGTGGATAACACCGCTGGTTCACACCAAGAAGGTCCCGGGTTAATCCCAGGGTGAAGCAGCGTGGGTCCTCTCTGTGTCTGTGTGGGTTTACTCCGGGCACTCCTTTCAGCTGTCCCGTGACCCTGTGTGGATTAAGCGGAAGATAATAGATGGATGGATGGATTAATGGCAGCAAAATGTACGAAAGATTTAGACAGTGAATTTGATCCTCTGCTTGTTCGGTTCATTTCATTTCCACTAAGGAATTCAAAAACGACCTCTATACATTCCGTGCTGATCCATACTTGAAAAACAGTGGAACAGATACAGATTTTTATCTATTGGCTTACCAGCTCATTCACTGCTATAAATCATTTAATCATTTAATCCTGCCACATATCCTTAATTGTGTAGCTGATTGATTGTGTTGTGAGCAAGTTTGCCAGCACTGCATGCTGCTAGGAAAGAACAAATGAGAGATTACTAGATGAATCCCTACAGCCTGTAATCAGGAGTATAGGGGCGATTAATGAACAGAACCTTAAGCTCCATATATTAGTATCTCAGCTTTACTCCCCACCGTTCAACTGTAAAACCACTAAAGAGGAGAACTAAGAAGCCTGCTGTCTGTACACACACACACTGCTGTGAGCCGAACACAACACAGTTGCACAGAAGACATATTGGAGTAACATACTGAGGAAGAAGTCATTCATTTTGCTGACTAATGCGTTGTTTACTGCTTGTACTTTAGGAGCATCTCAGAAACATCAGTCATTCAGGTCGGTGAAACACTTGGCACTGGGCAAACCTGATGCAAGAAAAATATTCACTTTTTGCCAATCAGCATTTTTTTTTTTACTATATATACACAGTTGCACTTAGCAAGCAGTTGGTAATATCTCCCTGAAATCCACAGCCCACTGCAAACGAAAATGCATGTATACTTAGCCAATACGAAATCAATATCTATGTTGCCTTGATTTTTGTCTACTGAGGCAATACTTTGATGTAACAAAACACACCATGACACACAACTGTGGGATCTTAAGCAAATCTCAAAAAGCACAGTACATGGAACTCATAGAAGCCTTCTTATTCTGTCCCCATTCAAACATAGGTGTGTCAATCCCAAATAGACTGATATTTCACAGCACTCAAATGTTAGGGTAATTGTACAAATGTAGCTTGAGATGCCTTTAGGGTTGCCAGATGTCTGGTTGTGGACTGGACCATGAAGTTTTGCACTCTTTTATATTTCACACATTCATCATATTTATATACATATATATATGTATATATGTTGTACTGGTTTTGTTGTATCAATCAATCCCATATGGTGGAGACTTGCCAGTGAAAGTACTGTTTAAAAATGTAAATTGACATTAATACCAATAGAGTGGAACCTTGAAATTTAAACGCCCTTTAAATAATTAACTAAAGTGTCCGTTTAAAATTTTTTGCCCCCAGATTAAAACAGAAATTCCAACTTCCAACCATGATGAACATAATCCAGCCCTGTCGTTGGCGATAATGCACCAATTCAATATACCAATCACCATTAAACAAAAACAAAACAAAAAGGAAGAAGTACAGGGAGAACTATGGCATGATTGTCGCCATATTTTTTATTTTATATAATTTTGTTACTATATTATGTATACTGCTCACTAAAATTAGGGGATACTTTAAAATGTAATTTTAAACCTTTATTTTAGTGAGCAGTGTACATGATATCAGTCCCTGGGTGTGATTTCAGACCCCTTGCTCTCGGTGATAAGGCATGCCCAAACTGTTTGCCTCATTGACTGTAAAATTTAACTTAATTCATCATGCATCATCATGTATTTATATTATACTTATTTGATGTATTTAGTGATTATTATTATTATTATTATTATTATTAGCCTTCTGGAACCAGTCAAACCAAAGTTCAGAGGATTCCACTGCATTACTTTCAGCTTTACAAGTTATATCTTGTTCCCTAAGCTCCATTTGTTCACTAACGGCATTTATCTTTCTCAAAAAGTGTCTTTTTTGCTCCATTTTTGGTGCATCTTTAATGAACTGTGAGTTAAAGTCCACTGATCAGGTCCTGGGTCTGCCTCATGGTCACTGTCCAGTAGTATTTACCAGAAACAAGCTTTTTTTAAAAAAAATTGATTGATTATTTTAGCAGTTCTTATGGAACATAGATTTGCCTGATATCATAACCCTGTGCACATTTTTGTCAGGGTGTACAATTTTCAGTTTGGATAATTATTCTCTGCCCAGGCCATCTACAATGTGTTCTATCAAGCCTCTCCTTTAGGAGAGTATGGTGCGAAAAGCTTTCACTCTTCAGTTCCCATTATAAACTCTCTAATAAACTCTGACCCATTTTGTTTTCTCTCTCATTATCTCTCTCTCACCTTGTTCCCTAGATGTCTATGGTCAAAGACTGACAATGAGTTTAATTGGCTTGAAGTTTAACTTGGGGAAAAAGGAAATAAAGGGCTAATGGCAGGGCATAAAAGGTGAGATGTTTACCAAGTCGGTGAGAAGATAAAAAAGATAAAAAAGCTGCTGTGTGGGTTTAATCTGAACAGCGTTGCCAGCTCTGATGCTTTTGGCATGAGACTGATGGCTGCTGTCTCGTTCTATTGCCATCCAAATACACTGATGGTGAAAATGATTTAAGCATGCAGAAGACACCACTGTTTATAAGACTGTTAATTGGCTGTCTTACCGACTATGAACTTCTGCTCTTGCTTCTCTGAATCTTTACAGAGTGTAAAGTGAAATGGAAAAAATCTAGAAAATCCATAACAAATACCACAGATCTAATTTGGAGTATACCCTCTTATCTCCAGTTCCTGAGTTGTAGTGGGAATTTACTGCTGACAAAACTAACACGTTCAAAATCACAAGTCGTTGTTCATCAGTATGGATGACCTGTAATAGAAGAATAAGAATTCCGTCTAATTTGTGGCAACAGCTGTCCTGTTCGCATGGATCAGTATTTTTGGAACTATTTCAGCACCTACTGGGACCAACAAATCACAAAACATCATGGACAGCGTTTGTGTTTAACCTAGAATCAAACTGGTTATGCTATTTGGGCAAGTAGTTTGCAATTTTGGATAAAGCCACAGACTACCGTAAAAGAATATACACAGGTTTTTGTCAGTGTATAGAATGCAATGTTTGCTAGAAAATGGAAGACATTATATTAACAGACAGGTTGAAGTAGCTGTTCAGTATTTTGGTTTATTTTGATTTTTTTTAAAAACTCCATCCATTAAGGGATTTTGAAGGATTTTGAATTTGGGACACTGCCTGGCAAACATTGGTGGGATTATATGGGACAGCAGCTGAAGTGTTGTAATAGGCTCTCACAAACTCCCTGATTGGTACACCCTGTTCATGAAAGAGTGGCTATACTTGTCAGGCATTATCTCCAGTAACTGGTAAAATCCTTTCCTGGCAGCTGTTGTTATTAAAGTAAAGAAAGATGTCACAAAGTGTTGAGTAAAAAGTGGGCTGGAGAAAGCAGAAGGTAAATATGGAGGCTGTGACATTGGATAATGTGATCCAGAGAAGATCCAGAACATAATGGATAAATTATGTTACTAGATAGCGACCTTGTGCCTGTCAAGTAAGTAGAAAACCAAGAGAAAGCTAAGATGAACTGAATGACATTCCACCACTGGCATGCAGTCAAGCCAGCTGTGATTTCTCTAAGATTGCACGGGAAGTCCAGCTTCAACTAAAATGTCCAAAATTAAATGGTCAGACAGATGGAGATTTTATCCTTTACCCCTCTGCTGGTGAGACATCGCATTCTCTTTTTGTGGAAATCTGCAAAACCACCCTCTACCTCATCGTGGTTACAAGACGTCGTATACTTTCTTAACCGGAGAAAATGTCATGTCATTCAAAAGGTGACACCTAGTCCTTTTTCTTCAAGTGGAATTCTCTTTTGTCACGTACTGAATCACTCTACACTGCTCAAAGATTAAATATTAAGTCAATCTTACCGCTTCGTTATATTACATTTATTTATTTATATATATACATATATATATTTTTTTTTTTATTTTAGTTATTTAATATTAATTTGTTTGTGTTGCTTGTTACTGTGGTTTTTGCTTTGAATAAATGAAAAAAAAAAAATCTAATATGTACAGTTGTATTAACATTTAATTGACTGCAAATGTGTTAGAACACGTTCATCTCGAAGACGAGTTTGTTCAGAATCAGGTACTCATCACAATTCGACTGACTGACTCGATTTGGGTAAATTCTCATACATTCCCGTAGAAGCTGACTGTCCATTCATTTCAGTGGGACTGCATGGAACAGCTTTTTAAATTTCATTAATTTGACGGTCATGGATTTTGTGACACCCACCATGGAGCTGTGGGTGAAAGACTGAATCCCATTTTGATTGACAGCCATTTTGAGATCTACACAGACCCTTAATCATTGGGAGCTCAGTCCCATCATGGGTTCTGCAAGTGAAGTTGAAAGACACAGAACTACAACCCATTTCTTGATATTTGCTTGGTAAAATTACTTGGCCATTTCCATTGTACATTTCTTACACTCTAAATAAAACATGCTCATGGTATTTTCTTGTTTTAATTTAACATGCATTTAAAATTTCATTAGTTCTTGGACAGAACAATGCCTTAGCTGTACAAAATGTTATCGTTAGTGGCAACAATTTGAGCTACTATCTGCTGGTGTTGAAAATATTTTCTCCTGTTTAAAAAGGTTAAAAAGTCTTACAACCGCAACACAATGGGCCATGTAAGCAGCCTAGCTCTGCTGGCCATTGAGAGGACACTGGTCAAGTCCCTGGAAAAGACGCCTACTAGGTACAATGGACTCACCACAGACCATATTATTAAAAAGGAACAGAGGGCAGAATTTAAATATAAATAAAATGACAAATTTAATGATGTAAGCCATCAATAAGATTCTGCCCTTTAAAAGACCAGCAGTCGCCACTCAGTCAGTCCCTTCTAACCCTTCATAGAAGGGGTAACAAACCGAAGTGTTCGTGTTGGGAACAGGGGGCTAATGGGGAACCAGCATGGATATCCACTACATTAACTGCACACCAGTACATATCACAGAAAATAAAACACAATAGTTATGTTTATTGTACAGTTTCCTAGTGCATTTATAGTTAATTCTATTAGTTTGCAGAGGACTCTTTTTGAAAAAAACATCCTCCTGAGACATTATCTCAACTCAGGCGCCTCACAAGCGCTCCATGTGACTCACTGCCTCCTTAATCTTTTTCTTAGAGGACATCTGAAGTCCAAACTGTTGTTGATATTATGTCATGCTCGATTTGGAAACAATTCATCACTGCCAAACCGCCGGAGAGGACAGACAAGTCACTGGCAAGACTAGCTGGTGTAAAACGCTGTATGGAAGAGTGTTAACACTCAGGGAACGAGGTGTATGAGAGTGCAAGATCATCCAGCAGCCAAAGCACTGATCCCTAATTCTTTGTGTGGTAATTAATTCAGCCGATTGATTTTCTTACTCTTAATGCCCAAGGTTTTAAAGGTAAACATCGTTTGGCATTCATCTAAATAAACAAAATGGTTGAAAGTTCCAAGGTGGGGGCACAGAACATATTGCAGTAGCTATTTGGCACTAGTGAAGCACAGCTAACTGAACCTTAACAACATTCTTGTTAGAGCACAGACCTTCAAGGGCACTTTTTAAGGTCTGCTTCCAAATTCATTATTTCACATAAAACAGTAAATACGCAACAAACGAGAAACATTAATCCAGCTTTTCAGGTGGAGACAAGGGTCTTGTGGGAGACAAGGGTTTTTCCTTTTTTTAAACAGTGACTTTGGTCACTTAGAAGAGCGTGGAGCCATTACCTTTGGACTAACCACTATGCTTGGCAGGTCCTTAAAGGAATAAGAACAGATTTATAGGTGTGCAAGTAATGTAGTTCTTTATCAGACATTATGGATTAGCTTGCTTGAGGGAAGTGTCAGAGATGGTGGAACTGTGTGTTGTATTCCTAAGAGCCTGTTGATAATTAATTTTTCAATAAGGTCAGGCATACTGGATATTTCATGTTTTTCTCTGGATTTGTCTTCCATGCTTTTCGCTCCTAGGTCATAACCGTAAACATGTCAGAGCCACTGAGGTTTCTGCAAATGTCGTTGAATGGAGAAACCATCTACTAATTAATAAATGGCCTTGATAATGGAGATTGCAAGATCCTTGATGTTCCTAAAAGCAATGATACACCATAAACAGTATTATCTCATATGAAAGGCCACATTAAAAGTGATTTAGTCCAAACATTTACCAATGGCCACTGGCTTGACACCAGTTTTCACAATAAAAGATGATGTGAAACCAAGAGAGGAGAACGAATGTAAATCTGTAGCTGATTTTCTACAGCAGAGAGGGTAGGAGAAGGAAAACGAAAAGGCAGATGATGAGCTGGTGCAGAAACACTCACACACTGCAGCCATAAATAGGGGCGGTAAAACCAGACCTTAGCACAGCAAATTAAACGAGATTACTAAAGTTGCTAAGGTGTTATTCGTCCATGCATAGAAACTCCTGGCTGATAACTGATGTGTGGAGAAGAGGCCAAGAAGCAGCCAGTGATAGTGCATGTACACGGACGCCGATACCGAGGAAAGGAGAATGATTGCCTGAGCTTATCTGAGTGACGAGGAGCATGTGAGGACTTGCATGCAAAGTAGCTACAAAGCACTGCTGCAAGTTCAGTCACAGGCGCTCGATTTAAGAATCATTGTCGAAAGTGTAGTTCATTTACATTTACTCACCCATTTTGTTGTGACAAATTGATAAAGCTGTTAAATAGAAAAGGCCTATGTACAGTGATAAAAAGATACCACTAAGCAGTGGTGGACAATAATAAATGAACACGTTTCGTAACTATAATTGTGTACTTTTTCATGTATCTTTACTGAATGATTTCCTTTTTTGGATTTTAAATGTATTTTTTTGGCCTTTTACTTTATCATCACTACATCACAAAGCCGGATTTCTTTTATTGCTCCACTACATTTCGTAAAATTAATCATTCCTTTCGGCTTATGTGTGGTGAAAAAAAAAGTGAGTAACAGGCATATCAGTCAGATTATAATGCAAACTTGTTTTGACCTACAGGACTATTGAGTGATGTTCTAATAAAATATTAATGTTCAAGAAAGACGAGTCCTTTTAACCTAAATTAGTTGATTATTGTCAAATTAAGTCTTGTTAAAAATGTTACATACATTTAAAGGCAAATACTTTTGTATTTCTATTTTTACTGAAGGTCTACAGGGAAGACTTCTTTAACTGGAGTAATGCTGATCATGTGTATCGCCACTTTAACTCAAGTACATGGTTTGAGTAATTTACACATTACAGTGGCACTCGTTAGCATGTTAATTTTAACAGCCCTAATATCTAATCAGCCAGCAGGCTTCTCTTAATTACCCCTAAGTATGAACTAATTAATGGTGTAAGATTCTTTGTGGCTCATACTGCATTTCTACAAAAGTGTTTGTTATTGTTGCATTATGTACATTCCTTTGCTTTACTGATGCGTTTATTAAAAATACAAGCATGGGCATAAAAATCATTAGCGAGTCAGGAATGGATTAATCCTACACCGCTCACAAAAATTAAGGAATATTTAATTAGATGCAATTTTATTATGAAATATACGCTCATTTTCATTTGTATTTACATGTAATTTGTTTTATTATCTCCCCAAAACTGTCTGCATTTCATTCCAGGGTTGCCAGCAAGCAACAGGTATATGGAAACAAGCCAAAATAAGTGAATTGGCCTTAAGAAAAATCCCAAAGCAAAGCCACCTATTAGTACAATTTCAGAGAGTGACAAACAAGCAAATACACTTTTAAAACAAGTCTCATACAGCTGAGAATAGCAATATTTGCAAGCAACTTCACAGAAAAATGAGTCAAAAGTTGTTAGCAGACATGGCAACCATGTTGGATTCAGCTAGCCAAATCTGGGACAGTTCTAGACTCTCACTGGTTCCATTTGTGTGCATGTAATGAACTCAGAGTAAAGATATATGAGAAATGAGCAAAAATCCAGTTCTCTTTATTTGATTTCTTAATTTGATTTCTAACCGTAATCTGATCGAGTATTTGAATTGCAGTATGCTTTTTTGCACGTCCACTTAAATAACGTGATACAACAAAATATAAACAGCGATCTGGAAAGAAAGTGCCATAATATGTTTATTTCTTGTGCAAGCTTGCCTCGGTTAGGAATTAGAGGCAGTCCAAATTTACATAAAACCATGTAATGAGTTTGTTAACTCTTGGACAAAGCATAAGAATTATATAAACAGGGGAGTGCTGGAGCCAGGGGAGGTATGGATGTGTCTGACAGTCCGTCACTTGCTGGCTTGCTATCAGTCCCCTGTTAGTACAGAACGAGCTCAGTTGCTTTATTGATAAGACATTTAGGCGGAACAAATTGGAGCCCCTGAGCCAGCGCTAATAACACACAGTCACAAAGAGACACTGCAGATAACACCCAGTCCATAAAGACTAATTATAAGTGACAACGAACACCTGTTATCAATTTGTACCCTGCTATGGGCAGTGGAAGTCTGACCTAAACCAAGGTCAAGGAGGATGTCACAGAGAAGATTAGCTCTGAGCTGGACAAAGTTCTGTAGATGAAGAAAGGCCAAAGCGAGGTCTGTTGAAGGGGGATTTAGAGAGTTATACCCGTACAATAGAGTGTTAATTTAAATTTGCTCAGTAAATGTCTTTTTACTGATGGTTAGCTTGTTAATTATCACTTTCAATTCTTAGTGACCACCTATGTATCAGCAGCTTCATTCTGATTGACTGGAGCAGACAGTAATACATCCCCTCCCCCAAAAGGTCATCAGTGAATTACGGGGCATTAAACAAATGGTACCATTTAGTGTAGCTGGTCAATCTACACTGCTCACAAATTGGGTCATATTTCATTAGGGAATATTTCAATATTATTTTAAGACATACTCTAATTTTTGTGAAAATCCAATTTAAGAAACTTCCCAGAGGAAATTGAACAGCGAACAGCAGGAGAGCATAACAAACACCTGTTACATTACCATACTGCAGGACATACAGAAACAGCCTTTATTGTGTTTATGCACGGACACCAACCTTCCCAGGAGTGACCAGCCGCCCACAATTACCGCAAGAGCACAGCGACGACTCATCCAAGAGGTCACAAAAGACCCCACCACAACGTCCAAAGAACTGAAGGCCTCATTTGTCTCAGTTAAAGTCAGAGTTCATGCCTCCACCATCAGAAAGAGACTGGGCAAAAATGGCCTGCATGGCAGAGTTCCAAGAAGAAAACCACTGCTAAGCAAAAAGAACATTAAAGCTCGTCTCAGTTTTTCCAAAACACATCTTGATGATCCCCAAGCCTTTTGGGAAAACATTCTGTGGACCAATGAGACAAAAGTTGAAGTCTTTGGAAGGTGTGTGTCCCCCATTACATCTGTCGTAAAATAAACACTGTATTTCAGAAAAAGAACATTATACCAACAGTAAAATATGGTAGTGATAGTGTGATGGTCTGGGGCTTTGGTGCATCAGAACCTGGAAGACTTGCTGTGATAAACGGAACTATGAATTCTGCTGTCTACCAAAAGATCCTAAAGGAGAATGTCCGACCATCTGTTCATGACCTCAAGCTGAAACAAACTTGGGCTCTGAGCAGGACAATGATTGTAAGACCCTAAGAGTTCACTCAGATAATTGGGATAATAATAATAATAATAATAATAATAATAATAATAATAATAATTGCAGTCCTTTAAAAAAAATTGTAAAAATCAGATAATGCTAATAAAGTTCTGGACTGCAAATTGGCTGTGCAGTTTGAAAGGCAATAGGTGTCAGTACATTATCAGTCATTACTTCTTTTCATGGCATTCTGTGCACATCTTGTATAAGCCAGTAGGTACATTTTTTTCTTGTTGTGTATCTTTTATTTATTTATTTTATTTTTACACTGAAGCACTATAAATCTGTCCTAGTGGCTCTTTGGGACAGCAGGAGTACTCACTCTTGTGCTCCTCTGATTAACTGAATTATATCCTTTAATAAAAAACCTTTCTAGTTGCCATTGCCGCAAGGCACTCTGCAAGGGCTTCATGAAATACACAACTGCAATGGCAGTTAAAGCCATAAAAAGAACCCCCTGAATAAATGATAAATGTGATGAGAGTCTGTTTGCATGAAAAAAAACTGTTGTTAGTGCAAATGCATTTAAGACTAAAGGAAAAAAGACCATGGTTATTTTATTAGGGGGTTTACAGTGTTTAAAAAAAATTGAAAGTTGCTCTTCCAATCCCATTTAACCAGGTTTGAGTTTCTGTGGCAGTTAGCAACAGATTTCATGCTGATAATTACTTTAAGCAAATCAAACATACCTGTTGTTACCACAGTAACATGATTCAAGCTTATGAGCAGAGATACCATAATCACATCCTGTACACTATACAAAAAGAAGTAAACAGAACTGTATGGATCTAAAAGAGGTGTGCAGGAAAATATGATAAGGGAATAGAGAAATAAAACAAAGAATATAGAGGAAAGAAATAATGGAGGGAAGACATTTAAGTGTCATCCAGAAAGTTCTATAACACTATAGGAGTAGCTGAAAAAATATCAGTAGGCAAATCAAAAAAGGCAAATCAGTAGACAGAAGCAAATTGAAAAAAAAGAAAAAGTGCAAAGAATGAAACAAAAGTTACAAAAAATGAAAGACAGACGACATAAAGGAAAGAAGAGATTTATAGAGAAGAAATAAAGAGAAAATCACAGAGAAATGTCTCAAAGTGAGATAAGGATAAATGAAAAAGAGAGATTAGACAAGACATACAGAAGGATAGTGACAAAGAGAAATAAATAAGCAAATAATAGTACACGAACAAGTGGGGTGACTGAAAAAAGTCAGAGTAAGAATTAAAATAATTATTATAATTAAAATAATTATATTATAATTGTAACTAATTCCAAACTGTCTTACCTGACCAATTAATTAAAGTAATTATTGTGTCTCCAGTTTGTCAATAAATGCATGAGAAAATTAATGAAATGTTTAAAAAGGAAAAATCGGAAGGGATTTGCATATGGTGCTTAATTAATATAATACAAGGAATCAGGAGGAATTTCAGTGGTTTAAGGCAAATGACACAAGTTTAAGCTGAAGAACTGCACCAAGAACTGGCATCCAGCAGCCGCTGATACAATCACATGGGTAAGGATTACTTTGGTAAACGTCTATCAAGCACCACAATACATAGGTACATTAACAAATGCCACATAAAACATTACTGTGCAAAAAATAAGCTTAATGTTAATCATGTCCAGAAGTGGCATCCACTTTTCTGGACTCTGGATGTAGGATGGACCATGTGTTATGTTCAGATTAATCAGTATTTTTATTTTTAGACCGTGTGCTCTGGACAGAGAAAAAGGACCACCTATGCATTTTTCAACAAGACCACATTATTATGTTTTGCATTATTGAATAAAATTAATATGTAGCCAATGAAAAATAATTGATTTTATTTTATTTATTTATTTAATTATATAATCAGAAAAGCAAATGAAAAGAAAAAGATATACAAAGTTAATCATGGTGATTAAGTAGCAAGTGACATATTTTATGTGGGTAAACAGGAGCAGGATGAGACCCACACAGGATGAGAGACCCACATATGAACTCTTCAGTAGAGTGTATTCTCACCCAAGACTGCCAAAGCACACTGACAGTGATGAGGCATGTACAGGATCAGATTATCCAGCTCTTGTTGGATCTTCTTTATATTCATGTTTAAAAAGACGCTAATTTTTGTGAGCAGTGTATTACAAAGACTTGTCATGTAAAGTCTTGCAATCCAGCATATCCACTTAGTTCACAAGGCTGAGCCAGGCTTCTGTCCTCCTGATCTTAATTTGTGCATCCTTGCCTTAAATTAAGGGACTTCTTTTAGTTCCTAAAATTAAAAGTTACAGCAGGGGAAAGGAATATTGTACATGGCCTGTTGACTATAACACCCCCACCCCTTTTTTTTAGAAGCTGACGTCAGGTTATTTTTATTTCATTTTTTTTTTATTACACCCCAGTCCAGAAAGAACAAACAGTTAAACCTCTGTCAATGCAAATGTACATATTAAATATGTATGCACTAATTATCTTGAATTGTTTCAGCTGAAACTTGATCTATTATTCATGATTCTTGGTTCAGTGCACGTGATTTTCAGCAATTCAGATTGACGATTGCTCAGTAAAGTTATAAGAAAAGGAATTGACTTCTCTAGAACACAGACTGCAGTTAGCTTAGCAGCTATGTTACTGCTCTGAGTTTACCAGCATGGCTGTGGAAGAAGATGGTTTGCGTACTGAATTGACCTCCCTGCAGTCCTGATTCCGTACTGTTGCACATTTTAAGACATGATTACTGTACAAAATTATCTATTTCAATTAACATCAAGGCCACCCAGGAATGGGTCCCTTGGGAGTCTTTCTCCTCCCAAGGTTTATTCATTCTATAGAACAGAGAGTTTTTCCTTTCCACTGTCACCCTAGACTTGCTCAATTTGGAATTGGCCTTTTAAGATCATAGAATATGATCAGTATATAAATAAATAAAATCACATAAAATCACTATATAAATAAATTTGGCTTTGACATGATTGCAGGAAAATTGACAAAATAACATTTGAAAGATTAGATCACTTGGTATTTTCTGTGCCAAAGCATCTTTTAAGGGGACTGGTTCCAGCTTTCCAGTGCCACCTATTCGATCCTATCTTTGCCAAGCTTCCCCACTGGGACATTAAAAAAGGACCTTAAGCCACAAATGCCTGGACTGTAAGACCCATGTAAGATAAATGTATATGCATTTATGGTGAAAAGGACTGGCAACAAACTGGCAAATGGTTTACCGTCCCAACTTTATTTTTAATTTTTAATTTTATTATTTGTTGTAGGAATAGATGTTTATTAAGAAATAAAATTACATTTACCAGACAAAACATGAAGTATCTCAGGTTCATACTGTCTGAAAAAACAATTTTATTAATATGCATTTTCTGTACTGTCCCAACTTTTTCTGATTTTGCTTCTTACTAATACCAAATATTATCGAGGAATTGCTTACTCTAATAAATTTGTCTCTTGGCCTTGGCTTTGTGCAAAAAAAGAGTGATAATTAAGCCTTTGATTAAAGACCTTGATCCTAGCAGGCTGTCTAATTATAGACCAATTTTCCAAATCTTCGTTTTATTTATAACATTTTACTTAAAGCTTGTCTGCTCTGATACGTTTTTATGACACATTTCAGTTATGATACAGGCCATATCATAGTACAGAAACAGCAGAACGGATGGTGAGCCGTGTTAAGAGTAATTTCAAAAACACTAGCTTTGTGCATAAAATTCATAATAAAAAACATTCTCATTAAATTAATTAATAGATGTTTGAAATTATTTAGGGTATTGAATATTTAAAAGCAAATGCTTAGTAGCAATTTCATTCAGAAATTTGCCTTTAATTTTTGTGAGCATTTGTTATGTAGAATAAAGGAGGCCTATAAATCCTGTTTTTGTTTTGTGCAGCGAGAGATTTGCACTTTAGGACACTTTAGGATTTTATTTTATTTCGCTTATTCTGATAATTAATTTTATTTACTGTAATATCTCTTTAAATGAATATTGCATTAACAGTTTCATTTTTATCTCCTTTATCAGTATTACTATTGTATTTTAATTTGAACTCATAGTTCTTATATTTAGATAATTCTGTAATGCCAGTAAAGCAAATTTTCAATCTATGAAATGAGAGAGAGAGAGAAAAGAGAGCAGGAGAGAGGGGGGAATAGAGAATGGGGGGTAGAGAGAGAGAGAGAGATGATGGGTGGGGGGGGGGTTAGAGAGAGCGAGAGATAGAGAAATAGAGTAATTGATTTACTGCGACTGGTGAATGTAGTCCATGATCACTAAGTGCATTCGTGGGCATCTATGTTTGACGGTTAAGAAAATAGGCGCCTTATTTATGGCCCATTTTGCAGTGGAAAATGTCGTCCCCAAATTGAATTATAGCACGAGTTTAGTTCCCTGATTACGGCCCAAGGCTATCATTAGTGTGCAGAATGACACCTATTGTGGTGAAATTAATGTTCGCCCAGTGACAGTAATAAACCAGGTCAGCGCAACGTCCCCCGCCCTCACCCCTCCACCCCTCTTCATCTCAGAAATATGCATGAAATGAGTTTCAATCTTTGCCTCCCTCAGTTTGTGGGTGACAATGTGGGGCTTAATGCTAGTGGAACTAGAAAAGAGCTAGAGGGAAATTGGAGGCTAGTAGATTATAAAACTTATTTCAGTTTTATGTTAGACTAAATGAAAACATTCATACATTTTTTCTGGGCACGTTTACTACATAGGGAAGGTAGATGTTTTAAGACTGAATGTTTTTTACCTAATATCAAAATAGTCCATCAAAAACAGGTAGACACAACTCAGATCATGTTAGTTATATATACATTGTTTAATTGTGTACATGTTGAGTTCCACTGGGTGATTCAGCTACAAATAATTCCCTCGTCTTGTTGTTTACATTTTACCTTCCACTTCAGTGGGACAGATTTGTAATGGATTATCAAACTTTAAAATGTTATCAAATGCAAAGACTGCAAATTATTCCATTAGTTGTTTGTACAAGAACAATTATGGACAATAAAATGATTATAATTGAAAATAAAGGGAAATGTATGAGTAAATTTAACAAGCATCACCTTCCTGCTAATTCTCATATTAAAAAACAAACAAACATATATTATTCAGGAATAAAACAAACCATGATAATTCATGGTGTGTATTATTTTGAGTATAACATGCTGTCCCACTTTAGATGACACAGTCTTACAAAATCTAACGGCAAAATGCCGTCTTTAACATTACATAAAGACATCTACAAATGTAGTGGATATATAATATCCATATATTGCCTTTCAGAATCATCGCAGCCACAAAGGCTATCACCACAAACAAACAATGTTTTAATAGCATGTTCTCATTGCCTGGAAAAACAACAAAGCTCTGTGCATCCAACCAAGATCCTACATTAGCTGATATCCCACTATACCTGAATGCACAATACACAATATATCAAACATACCTAAAGTTTCACTGGGCATGACGTTAGAAGTTGTAAGCTACCTAGCATTTTACTTTGGCTTTGGCGCCTGCAATGTGAAAATAAACGCATGTAATAATAATAAAAAATAATAGTATTAGTAATATTTGACCCCAAAATAACATTGAAAGTTTTCCTCCACTTTGGTTGTGGTAGTTATTATTGTCTGTAAATTATTTAATTGCTACCTATGTTAGTATTATTAATACTATTTTAACCATTTTCCATTTTCCATTTTTAAGAAATTCTTCTAATGTAATTATGTTATGTTATGTTATGTTATGTTATGTTATGTTATGTTATGTTATGTTATGTTATGTTATGTTATGTTATGTTCAAAAATATGTATATAATATAATATAGCATAATATAATATAGTCCAAAACGCGGATGTATTATATTATTATATTATATATTATTATAGGATTTATTTATTTTTCGATTAGAAAGATTTGTCATGATTTTGTAAACATTGATCAAATGTAGGCTATTGTGACGACCAACATTAAATATTTTCTAACCAGTTATTTGATTATCCACACAAACGTAAGGTCAAAAGTGCAACCGAACTAAGATCATAAAACTGTAAACAAAAATGTTAATCTTTATTTGAACTTTTCACTTGAGTTCCTAATTACAGTGAGTGTTCGTATGCATAGATCTATATGTACTAATTAGGTCTGGTAGATTGGTATAAAACTGTGTTTATATTTAGTAGGCCTATAACTATAATACTGTTACTGTAAGGTCACCCTGATTAAGATCATCTGCTAAATCCTGTAAATGTAAATGAATAAACACATTAACAGCATTTTGTCATAAGGTGAATGGTCTTTCTTTAGACTACGGTGCCCTTGTCAAAAGCTCGAAAGGCGCGAAAGCTGTGTCACACATAGATCTGCATTCCCATAACACCAAATGAATTCCCAAACACACGCACACACACACACACATAAAAAAATGTTGATATAAATGTTTTGATAAAGTGCGGGAAGTAATGTGCTGTATCCATTAGGTTTATTAAACATGATTAGCTACGTGCGATGTAGGCTATAACTGACAAGTGGAAATTAACAGCCAGTTAATGGAGGTGAAAACACATTCATAGCAGTGTATATTACACACATACACAGGCACACACAAAAGAGAGTCGACCTCATCAGGGTCGCCACTACATTTTGACTAGGGGGTCTAGAGGTTAACCCCAGGGGAAAAAAAGTCATGTTAACTTTGGTACAGATCTAATACACTGTAAACACTGATGTTGTTTTCAATAAAACAAATGCATAACACTTTAATTATTAACACCATTGTTAATTGTGTTCCCAGTCTTTTAGTGTTATATTTCAATTGCTTATGTCTTATGTACATTCATCATAAACTTCACTTCCACGGCCACGAAAGTTATGCATTTTCACTATAGAAACAGTCGATTTAGCATCTTTTCATTCATATAGTCAGACTAAGAACACTATATGCATTGCAAATTTACACAGATTACCAAAAACTGTTCAGATGTGTGTGCCCATCATGTTCTCGTTCTATTGTCCTTGGTAACGGCGTTCAAAGTTCATAATGTCCTGGTGAAAGCGCTTGCCTTGCTCCTCTGAATAAGCTCCCATGTTCTCTTTGAACTTATCAAGATGAACATTAAGAATATGGATTTTGAGTGACATCCTGCAACCCATTGCTGCATAGCTCTTTACCAGTCTGAACCAGTTGTGCATAGGTTTCATCTTTATGATTGTCTAGGAAGCCGTGAACCACTGTGACGAAACTGTTCCAAGCCGCTCTCTCGTTCCTATTCAGCTTCTTGGGAAAT